>APFE031515389.1:57129-69011 GCA_000404065.3 Pinus taeda
GGCATATCAAGAAGAAAAAGGTAATAGTGTTGATTGATTTTGGAAGTACCCATAATTTTATTCATTGTAAGATAGCCAGGGAATTGAATTGCTTCCTATATCCAACACCAGAGTGTCAAGTGATGGTTGCAAGTGGAGGAACCATAAATTGCTAAAGAAAGTTCCATAATATCAAGCTATCCATGGGAGAATATGTATTGAATAGCCCAATGCTTTCCATTCCAATGGGTGGAGTTGATATTGTACTAGGAGTCTAATGGCTACAAACCTTGGGTACTACAGCTTTTAATTTTCAAGAACTTTTCATGAAATTCTCTTTAGAAGGAAAGGAAGTTGACTTAAGGGGTATCGTAGGGAAACCAGGAAAGATAATCAGCTCTAACGGAATGACAAAGCTTCTAAAGAAAGAACAACGAGGCATAATTGCACAATTATGTTCACTAGAGGTTCCCACATCGAAATCATCCATTTTTCCAGATCTCCAAAAAGTCATGGACAATCATTGTCAAATACCTTGACAATGATTGAACGTATCCCTATGTCCAAAAGAGTGAAATTGAACGTATGGTTGCAGAAATGCTAGAGGCTGCTATAATTCAACCTAGTCAAAGTTATTTCTCTGCTCCCGTAGTATTGGTTCACAAGAAGGATGGATCATGGTGCATGTGTCCAGATTATAGGGAGCTCAACAAGCTCACAATTAAAGATAAATTTCCCATTCCTGTCACTGATGAATTATTGGATGAATTGCATGGATCAATTTACTTCACCAAGTTGGAACTTTGTTCAGGATATCATCAAATCAGAATGAAGACAGAAGACATTCCAAAAACAGCATTTAGAACTCATGAGGGTCATTATGAATTTTTGGTCATGCCCTTTGGCCTTACTAATGCACATTCTACATTTCAAGGTTTGATGAATTCCATTTTCAAACCCTTCCTTAGAAAATTTTTGTTAGTATTTTTTGATGATATACTAATCTACAGCAAGTCTTGAAAGGATCATGTCCAACATGTTGACATGGTGCTCAAACTATTGGAGGAGAAACAATTATATGAAAAAATTTCTAAATGTTTCTTTGGAGTACAAGAGGTGGAATATCTGGGTCATATTGTATCTCATGAAGGTGTTAAGTTAGACCCTAGCAAAATTAAAGCCATTAAGGAATGGAAAATCCCCACATCCATAAAACACCTACGAGGATTTCTCGGGTTGACAGGGTATTATTGCAAGTTTGTTAAGAATTATGGGAGAATAGTAGCACCTCTAACAACATTATTGAAGAAATATGCATTTTCATGGATTCCAGAAGCAACAAAGGCCTTTGAACATCTTAAAGAGGCAATGTGCCAAGCACCAATCTTAGCTACATCGGACTTCATGAAAACCTTTATTATGGAATGTGATGCCTTAGGAAATGGAATTGGTGCTGTTTTAATGCAAGAAGAAAGACCCATTGCTTTTGAAAGTCGTCCAATCAAAGGAAAGTATTTACACAAAGCTATTTATGAGAAGGAAATGTTGGCAATACTACATGCACTTAAGAAATGGAAACCCTGCCTAATGGGAAGACAATTCAAGGTAAAAACAGATCATGATAGTCTTAAATACTTTTTAGAACAAACATTATCTTCAGAAGAGCAACAAAAATGGATCACAATGATGTTGGGTTATGACTTTGAAATTGTCTACAAAAAAGGGAAGCAAAATGTTATGGCAGATGCACTCTCAAGAAAGGATGAGGATGTGGAAGCATTTCTTTGCACCATTTTTATTATCCAACCAGATTGGATAAATGAAGCAAGGGATGAATGGAAGAATGATGAGGAAGTGTGAGCACTCATTCAAAAGATACCACAAGATCCCAGTACATCTGATACATTTAGCTGGAAAAATGATTTGTTATGGTACAAGGATCGGTTATACCTATGTAAGAATTCCCAAATCAAACAAAAGATTCTTATGGAATTGCACACCTCTCCCTTAGGAGGGCACTCAAGATTTCTAAAAACCTACCAACGGGCTAAGAAGGATTTTTTTGGGATGGCCTTAAATTGGATATTCAAAAGTTTGTGGCAACATGTTTGGTTTTCCAACAAAATAAAGTTGAAACAATTAAGACCCGAGGACTATTACAACCTTAATCCATTCCAAGCCAACGTTGGGAGGAGGTTTCAATGGATTTTATCACAGGTTTACCCAAGTCCGAAGGAACGAGTGTTATCATCGTGGTAGTTGACAGACTTACCAAGTATACACACTTTTTTTCATTATCTCATCCATTTAAAGTAAGTACAGTTCTACTGTATTTATGGAAACAATTCAAAAGCTACATGGAAACCCAAAGATTATTGTAAGTGACAGAGATCCCATTTTCACTGGAAATTTTTGGACAGAATTATTTTCTTATCTTCGTACTCATTTAGCTCATAGCTCACCTTATCATCCTCAATCTGATGGGAAAAATGAGATAGTAAACAAATGTTTGGAAGGATATCTTCGTTGCTTTGTATATGATAAACAGACATAATGGGTCAAATGGTTGCCTTTGGCTGAATGGTTGTATAACACTTCCTTCCATACTGCAACAAAAATGACCCCATTTATTGCACTTTATGGATATCATCCACCATCCATCACATCATATTTAAGAGAAAATTCTAAGGTACAAGCAGTGGAAGATCACATCGAGCATCAGCAACAAGTTCTCCAAATCTTAAAGGATAACCTCACCTTAGTGTAGAATAGAATGAAACAGCAGGCAAATCAACTTCATAGAGAAAGAAGTTTTGATGTAGGTGATTGGGTATTCCTACGGCTACAACCATATAAACAAATGTCCCTCGAGCAAGCTAAGAAGGATAATAAATTATCACCAAAGTATTATGGTCCATACAAGGTGTTGCAAAAGATAGGTACTATGGCATACAAATTGGAGCTTCCTGCATCTTCCCGAGTGAACCCAGTTTTCCATGTTTCATGCTTAAAGAAGGTTATAGGTGACAAGCTTCCAATTCAAACAATATTGCCAGAACTTGATAAGGAAGGAAAAATCATATTGGAACCTGAAGAAGTCAAAGAAACAAGAACTCGACAGCTACGAAATCGATCAATTTTAGAATATCTCATCAAGTGGAAGAACTTACCCGTTCAAGATTCCACATGGGAGGATGATAATTTTATACAGAAGCATCCAGAACTACTCAAGAATTGAGGACAACACTTTTTTGAAGGAGAGGGGCATGTTAGGTACCTATAATACTAGTGATTCCCCCATTACTACTTTCCTTGTATCCCTTATTATTATTGTTGTGCCCCTTTTGTCCACATATTGTTATTATTGTGCCCCATAGAATCCTTTTATTGTTATTTTGTAAAGGAGGTTGTCCCCTCGAAGAGGCTTATTTCTAAGGCATTGATATATCTTTTCTATATTTTTGTGAGTTGGTTTCATAACAGCAAGGATGGACTAATGATTAATCTCTCCAGTGACGACCTGTGTGGAAAAAAAAAAATAAGTGGGAGAATGTTGGGTGTGTGTTATATTATTTCCACGACTAGGGGTTAGAAGGGGTGTGGCTAGCTCCCCCTTCGTTGCGTCGGGCATAGTGCGGGGGTCACAGGGGGGAGGAAGTTCCCCCTCTCGGGGTGTTTGAGGGGGGTGATATCCCCCCTCTACGAGGTCTAGGGCAACGCCCCGGGAAAAGCAAATTGGACCCTATATTATGTGGGTGGGCCTCCCTATGGTTTTGTGCATGGTTTTTGCACATGGTTTTGGGCATGATGGTTTTATGCCCATGGTATCTTATAGACCTGGTCAAGGAACTATGGTTATGTTCTAATCAAGGGTTAATTGACTATGGTTTATGAATGCTTCAGCATGTATATATATGTGTTCTAACATTGAAATGAATATAATGAAAAATCAATCTGGTGGTCCCAGTTTGTGGATCCACGGGAAAATCTCTATGTATATCTCTTTTATGTTTTATGCTCTCGCAATTGTTTATTTTCTGTTTTTAAGAATTTATTTGCATGTAATTTCTGTATAGTGTTAAAACCTAAAAGGGTGGAGCTAAAGTGAAAATGACGCTTGTTAAAGAAAAATCAAGCACAAATGATAGTCGTGAAAGTGAAAGCAACACTTGAGAAAACAAAGGTGTGCATAACCGATAGTTGAGAAAAATCACTAGAATAGTAGTACAATTGCAACCAAAGTGAAAGGGGGATTGTCAATGGAAGTGTGCATTGATTATCAGTATAAGTTGCGTAGTGCATTGTGTTGAATTTTGTGCAAGATCTATTTCTAGAGATTATGCAAGCATTACTTTCAGGAACTGTGCAATGCCTATCTAATCTTGCATAGAAAGAAGTGCATTTACGAATTCATCAAGGATTGAGCACGTATGAGAAAGTGTTTTTCACACTTAGAATTTGAGAAGAGGACTTAAACACTTTGCAAGACATAAATTGACCATGAAGTGACCACGGAACAACAAATTGTAAGATCCTTAGTAGGCTCCAAAATTTAAATGTAGTCAAAATTTTCGAGGGTGTTTGACACAACGTCAACACTTGGCGACAAACTGGTAGAACTCTAGCTTCTCTATTTGGGTTTTATCCTTAAGTTCAAGGTCTCAGTCTTTTAAGAGGTATTGATTATCCATGTAGATTACCCTGACTTTGACACTTATCCCAATTAAAGATACAATCTCTTATTTTCCTTTCTCAGCTTGAAACACATTCAAAAGACTAGCCATACCTTAATTGTTTCGATAGGGGAGAAGGATAATAAAAATATCAAGATTTTTGTTATTCAAAATTGAGCACTTTCCCTGGTGTTTCTCCACTTCCAGTGAGCCTATATAATACCCTGAAAAATTCAACTCAAGGAATCACAAGGATCACTTCATTACCAACAAGCCTGGTCATTACCCTGATGAAGTTGCTTGCTTCGCCTCTCTACGCAGGAATCCTTTCTCTTCTTCACCCTTTTATTTTATTTCAAAGATATTCTTGAAGCATTTATTGAGCATTTGTAGTTCGGGTGGAAGATGGATCCTAACTTATTTGTGAGCAAGAGAGATTGTTCCTTATTTAATGGATTTGACAGATAACTAAAATTGATATGTTCTTTTAAAGTTTTCTCCTTTCCATTCTCTACTTGATTGAGTCAATAGGTCAAAACATCATTCAATTAGAGGTTGATTCAGAACGAAGATCCTAATAGATACGGGATTTGTAGTTTTTCCAAAGGCTTTCTGTCTGGAACTAATCGTATTTTTCGTTGAGGAACTCATTGACTTTAAAGAAATGTAAACTAAGACAAAGAATAGGATAATGTATTGTCCAAGCATTGTTTGTCATAACAATTTCCCTTCCAAAACTTTGCCACATTGTTATTTCAAGCCAAGCAAGAGCAATGGTCTTATTAAACAAAAGGCTGAAGAAAGGACAAGAAAACAATAACAATAAAGTAGATGTGAAACTGAATAGAGAGAAAGATGCAAAATGAAAAGAATAAAATAAAGCAAATAATAAATGGAGACCATAATAGATGGTGGATGCAATGCAAAGGGAAACTAGAATGGAACTATAGAGCTAAAATGCACCTAGACCTACTCCTAACCTAACGAGCTAGAACTGATGAGGCTCATTAATGAGTAAATTATATGGACCTTAATTCACCTCCATCTTACTAAAATCAACTTTTCTCATCATTATTTACGTGTTTTAATTATGTTTTGCTTAATGAGAAGAGTAAACATGAGATGTCATGTCTATTGGTCTAATGTGCACTGATTGTAGGTTTTGGAGCAAATTTTGGCTAATTAAAATGTAAGAACTTGAATGGAGACAAGCAAGAGGGATTCTAGGAGACAGGGTCTCCCTCCTTAACTCCTCACTCACTCAAAGATTCCTCAATAAAATCTCATCAGCTCGGAGTTGCAAGTAGTCGAGTCATGAAGTTCATTGGCAGCCAAGCCAGTGATAGTTGAAGACCAGTTGATCTCGAGATTAGAGCCAAGCCTCCCTAAATTTAAGGAAGTTTTTGGTAACTTCGGTTGTATAAATCAAGAGGCCTAGGGCCTCATTAGGGTTCAGATTTTTTGTTCAAGATAGCTAAGCAGTTTTCGAGTTGAAGAATTGTAACCAAGCACTCTTATGTATTTTTTATTTCTTCAATGAAAATGAGCAGCATTCCCTTGATCCAGCATTGATTTGACCCAGAGGGTTGAAGCTCTTGGGTTAGGGCCCAACCCTAGTAGTAGAGGTTCCTCTTATTGTATAGGTACGCTTAGATTATCTCATAGTTAACTATTAAACTGATTTTGGTATTGTTAATTTGCAAGTATTGGTAGCTTTGATTAGTTTGCTTCCATTTTGTGAATAGTTCTAACAGTAGAATTGTAGTGATAATAATGTACTCCAAAAAGGCTGACAGCAAGTGGTTTTCGCCTCATTTCTCCCTTTCTGGGATCATGGTTTTAGGAACACTTCTCATACAACCCAAAAAGATATAATTCTTGTTTTTTGTGAAATCTAGGGTTTTCTTGCTAATTAGATTATTATCTTTCAGTTTCATAGATAATTTTCTGATCTCTCAAGTTTTGCATTGATTTCACCTTGCTTTCATATTAGTTCCAAGAATTTCAATGCATGATCTTAGCAAGTAAATGGTGACAAATTTATGTTATTTTATTTGAATAAACCCTTCCTATCTTTGATGAGTTTATATATGAATGTCAAGAATGATGTTTGTTGTTGCAGGAGTTTCTAAATTGTAGGGAGACCCTGTTATCGGGAAAACTAGTGTCCATTCAGAGCTGATAGTCCCACTAAGACGGGTAGCTATCTTAGAAACAAACAAACTAAAGTTACTTGTGTCTTCCTTTATGAGAGATAGATGAGAGAGAAGTAGAGAGTACCATCCTCAGTCTTTTGCTTGGCTCCTTGCTTGTTTCCTCCCTCCTTTGACGGAGCTTTGCCACTCTTTCCTCACTTGTCCTGCTTCAAAGAACACCTGTAGAGTCAAAGCAGCACAATACCATCAAAGCATAGAGATCTATAACCATAAACAATATAGGATCAGATGTATATTGACCATACAAATGCATACACCAATACAAGATTCAGAAATATACAAGAATATGGAGGAAAACTCAAATAGCTTTATTGATAAAGGTAGTAGAAGAGAGGATTACAACCCATTAGTCTAACCCGGCGCCATCCTCCCAGCATGAAAGCCCTCTTCACCTCATGAAAAGCTAGATCACCCAACAATATGATGTTTCACGGAGAAACCAATAGCACTTCCTTACAAAACGCAAAATTCCAGCCTCCGGATCTCTAGGATGAGGGATCCATATATAGATATTTGCAAGAGGGTGAGTCAGCTTCTAAGATTTTGATTAGTTTCATTTCTTTGATAGTTCTTGGTTCCACTTGGAGATATCATGATCTCTTACTCATCCTTGGGTGAATTCAGAGAGGCAAGTATCAAATGAGCAGTTTCTAGAAGATTCTCTGAGTTTCCACCTAGAAAACTGCCTTTGCCATTTGTCTGCTCTCGCTCATCGCACCCTACAGAAGGGCTTTTCAGTATGCATCGCATCCTCTATGTGTAACAGGTGAGATGCATTACACCCTCAACATGGAGCAGTCTGTATGGTCCAATTTTGACCAGTTCTGAGCAGTTTTTCAAGGAGAACTTCTAGGAAATGATGTAATCAAGCTGACCTTGTTCCTTTAGGGTATGAAACAACACTTTTAGGGTCTTATAAGCCCTTGGTTTATGGAAATATGTGATTGGGGTTGCAATTCCCAAATATGTCTATAACAATTTCCCCCTAAAGCATGAGATTCTTCTGATGTTGGGTGAAATGCTTTATCATGAGGATCCGAGGTTTTTCAAACTGGAAGGTGACCTGTAATAATATACAATACAATACATTATCTTCATAATATTTTTATGATCTAGCTGAGGAGGGCATTCCCATGCTCAGCGTTATAAAGTAATTTTCAGATACATAGGACAGACAATCGTCTGTGTCAGACTGATGATTCTGGTAGAGCCATCATCCCTTAGCTTGGATGATTATCTGTGCAGCTATGATGTACATTTGATGTCTTTATTTTCCTGAATATATCGCAGCCCGGATGGATGAAACTAGATCTGGGGTCTTCAAACTCATTCAATCTTCGCTCGACGTACAAGTCGATCCATGTGAAAAGAATTTTTGGTGTCGAACATGGAAAGACATCGCCTAATTACCAGCCAATGATGTAAGTTGATAACAGGCGTGAGAGGAATCACCGATAATGATGATGACCCTCAAGGTACTGCAACACAATTCATGTGTTGTGAATACATGAGTCGATGTCAAACACCATGTAAAATCTTTCAGTCGAAGGCCATTGATGTAAACCTATCACCAGAAGTGAGAAAATTGTCATTGACGCATGCAAGCTTCAAAAAACTGAAAGGGTTGTTCCTAAGTCGACTTCTTGTATAATGAGCTGATGTCGAAAATAAGTGACCCATCATCGGAGGGCCTTAATGAATCCCACATCTATGACATGGAACGGAGAAAATTATTTTGTGGAGATGAAAACGATCTGACGATACAAGGTTCAGGGCGGCGGTCATGAAAGAATGGAGCGTAAATGTATTGCAGCGGATGAGGCATAAGGTGGGTTGGTGAATTCTCTGAGCGACTTCTCTTGAACATATCGGCAACATTGAAATGGATGGGTAGCATTAACCCCAAATGGATGGTAGGGAGGACCAATGGTGATATGACCAGTGAACGAAATAACCCAACCCAACTCAATCATGGTGATGGAGTGAAAGTGTCATGTTCAAGAGCGACCTGCTACCAATAAAGTTCTTCAAGTTTTCTTCCCAATTTTTCCCCAGTCGTTTCTGACCAGTACCTCTTTATTTTTGTCAAGCTTGAGGAGGATAACATATGCTTGTTCTATAATTTTCCCTTCGGGCAAACCTGTCGTTATGTTTTAGCGAGCCTAGCGACAGTGAAACTCGCTCTTATCTGTAATGGACAAGTTTGTCGCTATTTTTTTAACGAGTTTAACGACAAAGATAACTCGGTCCTTTCCAATTTTAGAGAGTCTGAAAAGAGACGGAAAGGAAACTCTAGTAATCCATTTTCGTAGTATAATCCCTTAAGTCCGAAAAAGTATAAAATAATATGAAAGGGATGACTTTTCCTATCACTTTAACAAGCCAAAAAAGACAAGCGCTTGATCTTTTTGTGTAATGATCCCTAAGGTCCAAAAAGATTAAAATCTAGAGGGATGGCACTTCCAATCACTTTAACGAGCTGGAGAGGCCAATTTCTCGGCAATCTTTTTATATTTTACGAGTCTAAAAAGGGCTTCAAAGAGACTCGTCTTTGAGGAATGAGTGATATTTTTGGGTAGCAACTGGTTCCAGGTAAGGTTTGGAACTTTTCAATCAAGGCAGTGTAAAGAAGGTGGCTAACAGAACCACTCTTCGCAGTTGTTCCTCAAAAGGGTAAACAATCAAGTGGAGGCGGATGATCAGCTAAAAAGTGGAGGTGATGGGAAGATCACGACCAAGGCTCAAAAGCTGATAGTAATGTGATCACAAAGGTTATTTACTGAAAGTGGGTTCATTTTTTAATGGGCTTGAACTCTGGGGGAACATATGCTCATAACTAGGTTTATTTTTTAACAAGCTTGTACTTTGCAAAAACATTGCTCGTAACTAGGTTTATTTTTTTAACAAGCTTGAACTTTGCAAAAACATTGCTCGTGCCAATCATATGATAAGGATATCTCTCATCAGTAGGTTCATTTTTTAGGGAGCTTGCCGCATGCGCAACTTTGCTTCGGAGCCTTTTGTATGCAAGCTAAGAACAACCAACCTACGAGGTTAAAGGGTTGAGAGCCTACAAACTATGAAAATAAAAGGTCGTTTTTCACTTGCATGCAAAAGGTTTGCATGCCCCCTAGTATAATGAGAAGTAGAGTTTCCAGGATACCATATGGAACTTCTTGCATTAAAGCAAGGTTGTTTCGTCCGCATTTGCAGACGAAACACTTCCTTGGCTTTGTCCATCGAAATAGACAAAGGTGAATGGTGGGAGCTTCCACTCACATAATGTTTGACTAGGGAACCCTTTTCTAGTCTAATCCCATTTTCCTAAATGGACGGGTGTGTTAGACTAGTCATATATCCTACGCGGAAACCTACCTTATATTTAAGGTTTTCCTACCGAAGCAAACCAGGGTGCATGCCCACTGGGTTTAGTCACATTCACCGAATCACTCGCACTCATCAGGTGGATGGGCTGGAGGTTGATGAGACATTCCTTGTGTAAAAATACCAGTTAGGGATGGTATTTGACTATTAGCCGTGTTTGAACCAGGAAATGAAAGCTAGTCAATGAGCTCGACCATTCTGCCTTCATACGGGAAACACATCACCCTAAAGAGTGAAGAAACAATAGCTCCCATGTTATAAATGTAGTCACGTTCAAGGAGTAGATTGTAATCTAATGGCCCTTGGACTACCACCACATTCAAATAAATGGTTTTCCTTCTCAAAGTTATCGGCAATTTTGGAAGAATCCCTAACGGTCGACTGGTTCCTTTGTCGAAGCCTTACAGATTTCGAATCTCAGGCAGAAGCGATAGTGAACCAAGCGCTTTCCAAGTAGTTGAGGAAAGGATACTCACGGAGGCCCCTTCATCTATGATTGTACCAGCCATGACCATTCTGTAAGCTTGTACTATGATTTGGAATGGTACATTAGATGGTAGGCAGGGTCTCCCTAGTAGATTCCAATCGAAGGAAATGACTAGATTGCTTGGAGGAGGGACCGAATAGACGGCCGGATGAATCTATGATAAACTTCGTTCCTACAATAAAGGAACAGGTAGATTGCCCTAGGTTCATCAGATTCTGTGTTAACAAAAATAATTTGAATGGTGTCGTTCTCATTCTCTTTGATGACTGTATCATCTAAAGGTGGACCTTCTGAAGACAAGACTGGGTCGACTACCGTCTCAACCTGTTGACTTTGGTCCGATGTGGACTCAGAGGGTTCATCTTCAATGATAGGTGCTTCGACCGACAACAAAGGTGTGTCAGTCGGATTTTCAACTAGTGATGGACTCGGCAAGAGTTTCTTGTATCCAGGAGGACGCCGCAGTGGTGAAGCGAGACGGTTATCCAAGGCTCTTTTAGCTTCGTCCAGGAACAGACAACAGTGGAGGGCATGATCATCTTCACATAGTCTACAAGGAAATTTAGATCTTCCTTTCTGTCCATTAACTTCATTTTCACTATTTGATGGTGTGCTCCCAACATGATCATCAGAGGTTGACGACACTGGCTTGTGCAAGCAAGGATACCAGTCCCTTAAGATCCATGGAATGCAAGGACAATCTCGATGATAGCGGTCTCCTCTACAAATGACACATGGAGATTTAGGTTTGGATGGTGCGTTGTGCGAATTTTCGCTAGACGATGCATGGTTGCCCCCTTTCACCGTTGGCTTCTTCTTCTTCTTCTCCTTCCCTTTCTTCTTCTTCTTAGTTACTTGGTTCTTAGTTTTATTAGCTTCACCAAGTGAAAAGGAAGGAGAGGAAGAAACAAACGAAGTAGAAGGTTGGGGGGTAGCTCTAGTATCATCTAGTTACCGATTTGATTGCTCAGGAATCACGGTGTTTTGAACGACAGTGGTCGAGAAAAGCCATACTGGCAGGCTGATTGTAAGTCTTGGAAGGGACAAAGTAGCCATATGAGGAGCACCAACATCTCCCCAAGAGGAGAAGGGACTAGGATTCCCCCCAAGGGGAAATCCTTGATTGGTGGACTCCATTTTCTC
>APFE031515392.1:2120-14277 GCA_000404065.3 Pinus taeda
AGCTAAAAGAATACTTCGTTATGTTCGAGGTACAATACAGTTTGGGATTCATTACAGTGCCAAAGCAACTCCTCTATTAGTTGGTTTCACTGATTCTGATTGGGCTGGTGACCCTGATGATCGGAAGTCTACTGCCGGTTATGTCTTCACTCTTGGTTCAGGACCTATTACATGGGCTTGTAAGAAACAGGCTGCCATTTCTCTTTCGTCAGCAGAAGCAGAGTATCGTGGTGCCGTGGAAGCTAGTAAGGAAGCCTTGTGGCTTCGTAAGATCCTATCAGAATTGGGCTTTGAGCAGCAGCATCCGACTACACTTTGGTGTGATAATCAAAGTGCCATTCAGCTTTGCAAAGATCCAGTTCAGCATCAGCGCAGCAAACACATTGAACTACACATGCACTTCATCAGAAAGCTCATTCATGACCATGTTCTTGAAGTGCAATATTGTTCAACAGATGATCAGGTTGCAGACATCTTCACAAAGGCTCTCACAGAGGCGAAGTTAACTAAACTTCGATATATGCTTGGAGTTCAGGAAGTTGTCACTAAGGGGGGATAGGCTCTAGTGCCTCCTTCCTTCTCCTATTGTGTCATATTTGTAAATCCTTCAACCCTATCCCAAGTTGTTCTTAAGGGGGGATGTTAGGATATTCCGACACATAGGAAATAGTTAAGTTCAACTTGGTCTAGTATAGAGTTAGGTATAGATTTAGGTAAAGTGTGTTTCTTTACCGTTGTACATTTTGTAACTTACAATCCGACGGTCACGATATGTAGTGATCCGACGGTTCATTCTCTCCTCGGTATTACCGACACTTGATCCGTGGCTTGACACCCGATTGGTCAATGAATTCTATTTAAAGCGCATGGAGGGTCATTTGTAGGTTAACCGTGCATGAGAAAAGCTTATGTAAATTTTCATTCTTTTATTAATAAATTGCCTGTAGTAGCCACGTTGGCGCAGGCCGTGGACTGTTTCCCTCTCTGAGGGTTTTAACCACGTCAAAATACTGGTATTGATCTGTGATTTGTTTGTGAGCGGTGTCCTTTTGGTGTTCTGTCTGAGGAACTTACCCTGTAAATTCCTACATCTAATTGGCTTCACTTAAAATAATTAATCAATTGTATTATAAATAGGAGTTTTTAGTTATACCCGTAGTTTTATATCCAATCTATTTTTTTGTAATGTCAAAACATCTCTGTTAAGTTGCTTTTTCTATCCGAAATATGCAAGTTTTCCTTTTAACATGAAGTCTTCTAAGAAATATTGTACACACATTTTTACTTTCTTTCTTGAATTGTCTATCACATCGTCAAACTATATTATTTCAGTACTATAAGAATTTTATGAAAATAAATGAAATTCACTACTTCATTTGGGAGGACCTTTACGCAGCTTCAGAAACCTAAAAGATTGATTACGAATTCTATTTTGAGTATGGCAGAAAGCTTCATGGACGGAGAAAATAATTTGGAAGATGAGTTCTCCAGGTAGTATTGTTCTTTTAACAAGACCACTAGTTGTAGTGGATTTTCAATATTTATAGTTGTTTATCAAGTTTCAACAAAAAGCTTATCCTTGTCAATATTTCTACTTGTTTCTCTTTCTTGAATTTTTTGCACTAACTAGTTTGAACTAATTGACAATCAAACATTGGTTGTATTTCTGTAATATGTTAAATCCTTGATTGTATTGAATCAATTATTTTTTGTAAAATATCAATTGATGTGTTATATATTAGAAATTACAAGAAAGCTAAATATGGGAAAACTATTGGTGCTTTGCATGTAAATCTGCAAAACAAATCCAAACTACTCTTACTTTATATTTTCATTATGATGATCACTGATGTTTTGAGTTAGATGATTGACTTCTTAAATCAATATAGACTTCTTGGCTCGAGGAGTTAATTATCTAGCCTCCAAAATACATTAGGATGGCCACAATTGTTTGCTCAAATTGAAAATTTCGTGTTGGAATTTAGTGTGGAATTTCCACTCAATAATCATATAGAAACTGGAATATGAAAGTTACGTTCCAAAATGATCCTATTTGGTAGATTACTAGTGGTGATTGCTACATATTTTTTATGCCTGCTTGGGGGATTACTAGTGGTTATTGCTACATATTTTTAATGTTGGAAATTTTCTCCAAATCACACCTAATATATTATACCATAGGCCAAGAACATAATGGGAAGGGAATTGTCTTTGCAATTTATCCACTTATACTATAGTGATCCATAAATATAAGAAAAACATTAATAATTTGATATAGACTATTTGTATTATTCATATGTGATAATGGACCCAAATAGTAATTCTTATCTCAAGAAATGCTCATCAAACTTGGGGATTTTGATATCATCAACCTCTAACTTTGAACTTATTCACTTATCCTTCTACCTTATCCAGTTATATACATGTATACGAGATTATCCTATTGTTGTATCATTTTTATTTTATTTCATTTTATTTTAGATTTGGGTTTAGCATTTTCTACTAGTTATGTTTGCACTTCCACATTGTATATGTAATATACAACTTGAGATTTTTAGCATGTAACTTAATTGGCATGATTGTGTCTAAGTTTTCTCTTAAGGTTGAATAATAAGTTTATTTAGGTGTTCTTTTCTATGGTGACATTTTATTTGCTTTGTTTATATAGGTCATCTAGCCACATAGCGGCCACTATCGCTCAACTGAAGAAAACTTGTTCGAGTTTCTTGCTTTTATAAGGAAAAATGACATTGGCATTGCTGGTGTTGAGGTATATGTTGTATAAATCCTTTATCGTCTACTTTGGTTTATATTCTAGTGTTCATCGCCTTTCACGTTTTATACCCAACATTGAATCTTCTTTCGTTTTCAGAAAAGGAACTCAATATTGATGGTAATAAGTAAGAATTTAAGAAATACGAGTGCAATAACATTATAGCGACAAAAAAAAAAAAAAAAGAGAGAGAAGAAAACTGGTATACTCATAGAGCCAATATCTCACATAAGACACACACATAGAGACTGATGGTAAAGTCTTCAGAGTTGGAAAATTCACCTGCAATGCCTTGACAACACAATGATGATGTTTTGAAGTGATGAAACAATATTTCATGTGTAAATTGTAGTCCAACCAATATTAAGCTGAAAACTCATATTGTAATACTTGACATTTTATATAATACAATTTATGTGCTCAAATTATTTATAGTTGCACTTGATATTATTTAGTAATGTAATTAATATATGTAACTTTACCTTTTCATATTAGATGGACATGCACATTGTATGGCATTTTTTTAATGTAGTCGCAAAATCATACTAATTAATTTATGTTGATTAATCATAAACACATAAAATCAATCTAAAACTATTAAATGAGTAGTTTATATTTATTAATGTTGAACATAAATAAAATGAATATATGACTAAATTTGTTGTTTATAATGATTATTATGAAAGTAAATGAAATTAATATAAACTACTAAATTATTCATTTATATAATGAATATAAAACTACGAAATGAAGATAAATGATTACTACAAATGATAAATTTGTGATTACAAATGACGACAAAATTTTCCATATATACGATTATTGGTAGCTAATTTACAGTATCTTATAACACGACTAAAATTTAGTTATATTTTTTGGTCATTAATTGGTTTCAAATGATGACCAAAGTTTGCATATATATGACCCTTAGTAGCTAATTTACAATATCTTATAACATGACCAATATTCTGGTCATATTTATTTGGTCATTAATTAGTTTTCTCAAGTGATCATGTAGTAATATATTTTGTTGTATATTTGGTCATTAATTGTAGAAATTAATGACTAAATCAATGAACAAATTAATGATTAAATAGTAAATATACTATTAGACAATAAAATTGAGACAACCAATTAATGATTAAGCTAAAAATAACTAAAAATTGGTGACATTATAAAATATTTTAAATTAAATGCTATTGATCATCGACCAGAAATTTTTTATTTTTATATGCAAATGGTCATTTATAATGACATATGTTTATGGTAAATGTATTCGAGTCGTAAATTTTTCATTTAATGAAATCAATTATTTTCTTTATTTAAAAAAACCATTCCTCCGCACACCGAGAATATAAAAATTAAAATAAAATTGATAAATCTCACATTAAATGTATGACGTCCCTCCACAATTTAGCAAATATCTACATACTACATATATCTTCAATAAGAATTTAATAAACATATTTGGAGTTATATTTTCAAATACGTCTTATGTTGTTTACGATCTAAATTAGAGTTCAACAAATTAGTAGTTGAAGTCAGAATTAATTTCAATTGATTATTTGGAATTACGCTAAAATCATTAGATCAATTTCTACAATTGCAAAAATGTGAGGGAAGACTTTTATAGTAGTAGAAATCTGAATGTATTGATGCAAATGAACGAGAAGAAGAACAAAAAAGAATTTTGGGTTTGAGTTATTTTTGATGTTTGGGGTTTAATGTTTGTATTATGGGTTCAATAATTTCTATAAATTTGCATTAGAGGCACATTTCATTAATCAGTTTCATTTGAATTGTTTATGAAATTGTTTTATAAAATGTTGGAAAGTTTACGCAAATGACCAACAATAGCAGTGTTTTTATATTTCTCAGTCTTAAATATTAATTTTAAAGGTGAGAATCGTAGCTTTTGGAATGTTAAAATGCATACTCTTTCACAATATTTGCGAAATTGGTAGAAAATGGTTATGCAGAACTAGTGTAGATCTAGCAAACGCTCAAGCTCTTGTAGGTTGGACCCAATTCCTGAGAGAACAATTGAGGAAAAATTGAAAAATGGACTCAAAAGATATGTTTTTCATTTAACAAGTATTTCATGATTCTATTTTTTAATGGTTTATGTATCATGTTTTATAAGGTTCTAGAGAGCTTAGAAAAAATGACCAACAATAGAAATGGTTTTATATTTCCTGGTCTTAAATATCAATTTTTAAAAGATGAAAATTATGGTTTCTGTCGAATTAAAAGGAATATATTGTTTCATTCACAAGATTTGTGGGATTGGTGGAAAATGGTTATGCAGAACCAACGGATGCTCAAACTCCCATGTCTAGAGAGAACAACTAAGGGAAAATCGAAAAAATAGACTCAAAATATATTTTTTTCATTCAAAAAGCATTGCATGATTCTATGTTTTATTTTTTTTATAAAGTGTGTTTTATAAAGTTCTTGAGAATTTAAAAAAATGACCAACCATAGCAGTGGTTTTTATATTTCTTGGCCTTAAATATCAATCTTTAAAAGGTGGGAATTATTTTTTTTTCTAAAATTACAATGAAGTTATTGTTTCTTTCACAAGATTTTTGGGATTAGCGGAAAATGGTTATGCAGAACTAGTAGATGCTCAAGATCTTGTAGGTTGGACCTAAGTCCATAGAGAATAGTTGAGGGAAATTTGAAAAACAGGCTCAAAAGTTTGTTTTTTCCATTCAATAAGCATTGCACGATTCTATTTTTCCAAGAATCATTGCAACAATAAAATCAAAGGACACATGAGATGTGGTACAACAAGCATATCAAGGAACCGATAAAATTAAAGTTGTTAAATTACAACCTCTCAAAAGAAAATCTGAAACTCTTTGCATGCAAAATTCATAGTCTGTGCAAGATATTTTCACCAGAGTTATGGGAAGAGTGAATCAAATTATATATTACAGGGAATATTTAAGAGGTCCAAAAATTGTTGAAATTTTTTTAAAGAATTTTTTATGTAAAATTTGACGGCATTTTATTTTCCATTGAAGATTTTAAATATTTAGATTAGTTTCATGCGAATGGGCTTAGGGAATCTCTTCAATCTCGCATGCAAAGGATGAATAGATATATTGAAAAACTTTGAGAAAGAATGCCAATATTTATGGAGTTAAAGGTCAAGAACTTGAGAATTTCTGTCATGAGGAAATTTGAGCACGGGTAGAACAGGAAGAGGACACACGTATAGGGGAGGCATAGGTTGAGGAACATGTTTTCCTACCAATAAAAAATGAGGAGGTGATGATAGTAATGATGAAAGTTAAAAATTTGGAAAATCGTAAGTTCAATGTTTTTATTGTAAAAGGTTTAGCCATTATGAAAGTAATTAGTGGAAAATCCAAAAATCTAAAGCTAACTTTTTCGAAGAAAAGAAAATATGTTGCAAGTTTATTTTTATCTTGTGATTAAGGTAATAAGGTTTCCAAGGAGTAAAGAAAAAATAAGACATAATAAAACATATTAATGATATTTTATATATTATTTCTTATTTATCACATAATTGTTGAGTGTGAAGCAACTTATTTTTTAATTTTTTGGTCAAGTTATTTGTGATCCTCCAAGCTTGACCTATGGCTTAAGAAGTCACAACCCAAGGGCATCTAAGCTGTCAAAGACACCCGAGGATCACACCTGGGTTGACCACACCAGCCCTAAATTGACTGGAGTTTTTAGCATGTCTCCTCCCCCTACACAGGGCATAACCACCCCGCACAAGGATTGATCCTGGGTCACCTTGCTACCGAGGCCCATCCTCAATCGGTTATGCTAGTGAGACTTGACGAATGTGAGATAGCTTATTAAAAATGGATATATTGTTGATTTTAAAAGTACTCAATGCATCATCTATGATAAGGAAAACAATAATCAAATTATAGCCAAAATTAATATGTTGAAAACTTAATTTTTTTTCTTTCAATATTTCCTGGGGAGAAAATAAACCATTAAAGGTTGGCTATGATAATAATTCTTGGCTATGGCACATGAAATATGGACATCTTAATGTAAGAGGCTTAAATTTTTTACGTAACAAGCAAATGACCAATGTTTTTCCTCTTATTGATTATATTGATCAAGTATGTGAAGGATACATTCTTGATAAGTAGCACAAAGACTCATTTCCCATAGTAAAACACTGGAGAGAAAACAAAACACTTGGAGCTAGTGCATTTAGATATATGGGGTTCTACGCAAACTTTTCTCTCAAAAAATAATAAATATTGTATTATTTTTATTGATGATTTTAGAGAAGAATGCAAGTAGATTTCGTTAAAGAAAACTAAGATGCATTTATTATCGTTTAACAATATCGAGTTATTATTGAGAAGAAAAGTGGTTATCCCATGAATATATTATGCAAAGATACAAATGGAGTGTTATAAAATCTTTTGTCTTACCTATCTCAAGATCCATTTGTTGATCAGGGTAACATCCCCTTTCCCCTATGCACACCTGACCTTATCTTTAAAAAGAATAATTCCAAACTCTATATGCGAGCTGCACAAATGAAAAGTATGTATGCATGTGGGTACTCCTAAAGAAACCTCTGTATGATTTTAAAATATATTAAAAAATATTTAAATGTGATTTTAGTTTAGGGATTATGGATTATTTTATAAACCCACATGTTTTAGCTTGTGGTGTAACCACCCCAACAATTTATTGTTGTATTCATATAGTCATTGGTAATCATGATTTGCCTTTGCATCCAAACTTTGAAATATTGTCCCAATCAAATCTGTTATTTCCCATGTTTTTAAGAACATCCCCTACTTCAGGAAATCCTAGCTTTTATGTTGTGGTGTTGAGTCCCATTACCTCACACCCATATAATATTTGTTGTAGGAGGACACCTTTAATGGCTTGGGAAGGGAGGATGTAAATGATTTTTTTGCTCACTGTCTACATTTAGGACCAAGTGATAGTGTAACTATCTCTCTTCTATAAATTTCAACAAAGAAGCCCATTCTCCATTCCAATTTATTGTTCATATGTTATGTTTTATATTACTTTGTTTGGTAATTGGTGGACTAGTGGATCATATCTCTCTTTATATATTTTGAATTTGTCATTATGCTCTATGGTTTGTTGCTTGTCTTGCAGGTTTGTACCTTTGGAGGAAGAATGAGGGTATGGAACCTTTAGGATCTACATCAAATGTAGGACCCACTTGTAAGTTCCCATATCCTTCTTTGTGAATTCTAAGTGGATTGTTTGATTGGTTGAATTTTCTTTGTTGATATTTTATTTCTTTTTTGTTGGGGCTACAAAGCCTAGCCTTTGGGATTCTTTAACATGGAGAATTCACTTTTAATGAATTTTATTGTTATTTCAATAGGAATGGTGTTCAAATTCCATTGATAGTCAATTATACTCTCAAACATAATGGTGTGACTAAGAAAAATAATAATACAATTGTTGAGATATCTAAAAGCATGTTGAAAGGTAAAAGTATTCCAAATACATTTTGGGTAGCCAATTATACTCCCCAACAAAATGGTGTGGCTAAGTGAAAGAGTAAGACAATTGTTGAGATCTAAAAGAGCATTTAAAGGTAAAAATCTTCCAAAGAACTTTTGGTCTAAAGTTGTACCTTCATCTATTTATTTGCTTAATATATCTAAGTTTGAAAAGTTCCATATCATGCATGAAGTGGAAGAAATATTGGTTTTTTTGAATTGGGAGTCTTTGGTTTTATTGCTTATGCTTATGTTCTTACTAAAAAAGGATAAAACTAGATTACAAAAATGTGAAATGCATTTTTATTGGCTATTTTGAAGAGATGATAGCTTATAGATTGTATAATCGACAATTTGAAAAACCATTAGTTAATCATTATGTTTGTTTTTAGTGAATAAGAATAATGGTAGTGGAATCAAGGTGTGCAACAAGAAAATCCAAGAATTATTGTACACAATGATGAATCTTCAATTTCTACAAATCCAACTAGTACTCCAAATACTTCCAAGACATATCCACTCCATCATCTTCTTCAATTTCAAGTTTTTTTTCAAATCTAAGTCCTCTTCCAAGAAAGGTAAAACTGTTAAATCAAATTATGGATATACTAGTGTTGCTTTAATGTCTTGCTTCAATGTAGATCCAATATATTTGGAATATGGAGTAAGAGATGAAGCATGGTGAAAGGTAATAGATAAAGTGATTATATCAATCGAGAAGAATGAAACATGAGATCTTTTCAACTCTCCTACCAAAGAAAAATTCATTGAGGTCAAATGAGTGTACAAAACAAAGCATACAATGGATAAATTTATACAAACATACAAAGAAAGGTTAGTGGCAAAGGGGCATGCATAATAGCCATGACTACAGTGAAACATGTGCTCATGTTGAAAGATTGGATGCAATAAGAGCGTTTTTAGCATTAGAAGCACAATATAAATGGCTAGATTATATATTTGATGTGAAATTAACCTTTTTAAATGGTGTAATGATAGAAGATGCATATGTTCAACATCCCCAAGGATATGAAGTTGCAGGAAATGAACACAAAGTCTATAGATTGAAAAAGGCTCTTTATCATGGATTAAAACAAGGTCCATGAGCATGATATAAAAAACTTGATCATTATTTCCCAAATTATGGATTTAATAGAATTAAAAGTGAGCTCCCATTATATATTGAGTCAAATGTTAATGCTATATTAGTTGTTTTCTTATATGTAGATAAATTTATATCGACATCTTGAAGTAATCTGTTAATGGAAGAGTTCAAACATGTTATGATGATTTAACTTGAAATGCTTGACTTAGGATTGATGCACTATTTTCTTGACATAGAACTGAGGAAATGATAATGCTATATTTATTTCACAAGGAAAATATGCTACAATATTAATGGAAAACAGCAAACCCACGAACATACACATGAATACAAATGAAGAGTCTTTTTATAGAAGATAAAGCCAAAAGGGTAGATGTTAAATCCCACAAGAGCTTGGTAGGAATTATGATGTATCTTACTGCCAGTAGACCTGATATTATGCAAGCAATAATATTGATTTCTTAATTCATGCAAAGTCCAGTTAAGATTCATTTTGGAGCAGTAAAGAGAATTTTGACATATCTCCATGGAACAAGCAATTTTGGTATTTGGTATACTTCAACAAACAATTTTGGGTTGGTTAGTTATGCAAAGTCATTGGGTTGGGTTACTTGATGACAAAAAAAGTACTTCATGGTATGTTTTCAACCTAAGGTGAGATGATATATCTTGGTCTTCAAAGAAATAACTAATTATTTCATTATCTTCTAAAAAGGCATAGTACATTGCAACAACAACAAGAACCATCTATTTCATTATCTTCTAAAGATGCATAGTACATTTCAACAACAACAACAACAACAACTTGTGAAGCAATTTGGTTGAAGAGAATCTTAACATATATGAAGAAATAACAACAAGATGCCACATTTATTTATTATGATAACATATTTACAATTAATTGAAGAAAAATTATAGTTTTTCATGGTCACACCAACCATATCTATATCAAATATCGCTCATGGGAAATCATGTGGTAAAAAGGCCGGATGCGGGTGACTGATGCTACAAATAATTTGATGGGACGGGGGTGGAGCAAGGCAGCACGACACCTACCCACCCTGTACGAGGAGATAAATGCACATTCGGGGAGGCGAGCCTGGCATGCGAGCCATTATACACCCCCGTCAAGTGACTCTGGTTCATTCTGCGCGTCCACTGCTATGGTATCCTCCTCCGCACGCTGCTACCCGAAAGAGATGGCGGCCACCACCAATGAAGCAGTTATGGTTGGGGTCTATCGAGGAGAGTCCGGCGAGTATAAGGATGGGCTCGGCCCTGCATTCATTTTGAAGAATTATGAGTTCTTGAGCTTGGCTCATCCCCTCACTTATGATCATCTCCTGGTTCTCTCTGTTAGTCCTAAGCCTGTGACGAGAACGCTGTGTTTGGGTTTCATTCTGGAGGTTCATAGGCTCGCTTATCATTTCCAAGACTCTATCTGGGTTTCTGGCTCTGAGAGGCGGCTTCTAAGAATTTCACTCATAATCTTTGGCCCTTTGTTCATTTGCTCTGTATTTTGCACGGTCTTGGAAGGGGGCGGGGGGGAGACTGAGAAGAACAATTCCTCTCATCTCTGTTGGTCCTCTCATCTTTGTTCACCCTCTCCCGTCTCTGTTGTTCCTCTCGGCTCCAGTGTGGAGCCTGGTTGTAATCCTTCTTCCACTCTCTCAACAATGGCTTGTCTTCGTCAGAGAATGGGGTGCCGCAGAGGCCAACCCCAGCGCGCCCCTACCGACTCCACTTTGGACTCGTCTGCCACCAGTGAATTGTTTTCGGGTCGATATCCAAGCACCCGTAGTGGGCAGGGTAGGTGTCACAACTCAAATCAATCCCGAGGACCTCCAATGTCAACAAGGTCTGCCATTATCACTTTTAATAGCTCTCTGCATCAGCCTCGGATCACCACCCACATAACCGAGGTCTTCTATGAGACAACACAAATGGAGGGTTCAGACACTCATACGGGAGGCTCGGGTGCTGTTGCTGGTCCTCCCCCTGTGTTTCAGCTTGGTATTGGTATGATGCCACAACATGTTCGGGCTGAACTAGGTGGAGACACACAGGATATGGAGATGCTTCCTATTGAACCCAGACCTTCTATCTAGTTCGTTGATCCTGTTGCTGACAAACCGGAATTCGAATGGTGCCGAATTGTGGAGGAACAATCGGAGGATTAGTTTTCTCTCGCTGATGGTGGTCTACTTTTTTGGTCATGTTTTTGGAAATCCTCGGGTTTGTTTTTTTTGGTAACTCGGCTATGGGTATCCTCTGGTTTCTGATGTACGGTCTCCATGTTTTTTGATGTATGGATCTACATTTTTTTTTATGTATGGGTCTCCATGTGGTGGGTTCAGCAACTGGTCATGTGTTTTTCTCTGGACTGATGCTTATGTTTCTTCTGGAAGGATGGCTCTTATCAGAGCAATGAAATGACTTCGGTCACTCTGTAAATATTTTTCCTTTTTTAATAGAATTAAGCTTACTCAGAAAAAAAAATCATGTGGTAAAGAGGAAATTTGAGACAAAGTTTTGGAAAGCAAATAATCAATTGGCTAGTATATCCACTCAATAAGTGCCAAAAGAAAAATTTATTATATGAGAAAGATATCTCGAATTAACTCATTAAACATTATGAGGGAGTGTTGAACATAATGTTACGCATTGTTAAAACATTATTAACAAATTTTGAGTTTAATCATTAAAAATTAAGGTTCAACAAATTAGTAAATCTTAACTAGATTCAAATGATTAGTAGCAATTTCTATAATTGTAGAAATATAG
>APFE031515392.1:16838-33417 GCA_000404065.3 Pinus taeda
GTAAATTGTAAAAGATGTAAAAATATTAATTAATTTAACATGATATACAATGCTGGTTATGAATCTCATTAATGTAAATTGTTGTAATACAGTATTAATTAATGATGTATTTGTAAAAATATTAATTAATTACACATGATATACAATGCTGGTTATGAATCTCATTCATGTAAATTGTTGTAATACAGTGTTAATTAATTTCACATGATATACAATGCTAGTTATGAATCTCATTAATGTAAATTGTTGTATTACAGTGATATTGTCATGTAAATTGTTGTATTACAGTAATATGTAATGTAAAAAACCCAAAGAACATGTTAAAATGTAAAAATATTTTGCTAAAATTGATTGCTATCATCTTCCAATCATCCAATATTAATTTATTCTGAATTAAATTAAATACAAGACAGAAACAGAACCAATACAAACACACGTGTAAAGACTTTCCAACTTTTTTTCTTGAACCCTTACTCACATTATCAAAAAAAAACTAACCAAACAAGATTTACAACAAGCTCATTATGACTAAAATTTCCACCGTCAAAAATATAATTCAAACACACAATTCAAACACACGGCCTCGTTAAATGAATCCTTACCTAAATTATAACTTTATGGGAGCATTAGAAACCTTCTGCGAGCGTTCAGCTGTTTCTTTAATGGTCGCTAGTGCAGTCCAATGTCAGTGAGTTTTGCACAGAGACCCTAAAAAGAGATCTCATCGTCCTGATGATCTCCCTCCTCCGAAGTTCTTTTATTTTGGAAAGCCAAAATGTATTGGAAGAATCATTTTGTTAAAGATCCCATGACCTCCAACTTTTCTAAATTTCTGTGCGTTATCTTTTTCTGCATCACTTCTCTTATCTTGTAATTAGCTGCTGTCAGGTCGTTGCGGACAAATCGCTACCCCGTGTTTCTTGCAAATAGCTGCTAACAAATCTCTGGCCATTGTGTCTCGAAACTCTGCCAACGCAAGTTGTCAAAGAATCGATCAAAGGTGTGCCAGAAATTTTGCCTAAAACTGCCTCAAAGTGTGCCTTGAATTCTGTTCTTTGAAATTATGTTCAGATTTGGCAATGTTATTATGTCCAATGTGGTTGTGGTCGACTCACCATGCACGTTTCCTTTACCTGATCTCGCTCGCTTGAACCCATGAAATTTTGTTTTCATAGCCAGAAACCATGAAATTTGATTTCCGTGCAATCTTTTTAAAGTTTTGCGTCGTGGGGTGACCGTTTCGAAGTATGTAACGGCTACATACTGAAATCCCCGCTAACAGACAAACAGACGGGCAAAAAGTTACAAAACAGTCCATCTTTCTTTAAAATTGTAAAAATGGATAAAAAATGTAAAAACCTTCGGCCTTAACAGGTGGATTTGCTTTTGTTTTGAAATTCCAACCCTAAATGGAAGATGTGAAGTGAATAATCTAACTGTTAATTTCATGGTATCGTACATTCAGTACAGAAAAAAATGTTCGAACCATGGCATTGCAATCTCTAGCTCATTTACGCCTTCAGTTTTTTCGCTAGAATGGAATATAGAGATAATTTGATTATTTGATTATTTAATTGTAATTTTAAAAAATGTTCCTCGGAACAATAAAATTATACAAATTTCACAGTTTATTTTAATACATACTCATCCAAATAAAAGTCTGACCAGTAACCATGTGCAGGTGCGAAAAGGAGTTGTCTATAATGCGACTTTTTGGAGATTCCGGTGACGGAATCCGGCAGAAGAAATGAGGTTAAATCTTGATTTTTAGCAGTTAAAATGGTTTTTTAACTGCATATTTGGATTCAGCACCCTGGAAAACCCCTGGGAGCCATTGATTGTGCAGAAACTAGCTATCAAAGTAGGGATTCCAATGAATTGTTGCCGAATTTTGACCGGAAAAATCGGCCGGAAAGGCTTTCAAAAAGTCGCGTTATAGACTACTGCGAAAAAAACGTAAAATATAAAAGATTTAAACTACATACTTAAACTGGACCCTTCTGCTGATTTGTTTGAAACATTTTAAGACCCTAGATTGAATTTATTTTCCCGTTTTTATTCAAGTTGGCTTTCTGTTTCTAAACAAATTATAAGGAAGAAAATGTTCAGATTATCTAAACCATCAAGAACTTGCACTGTGATTGGAAAACTTGCATTTCTATCGAAAAAGAATTCAAAACTAGGTTAGGGTCCCTTGCAATGTGACTGGAAAACTTGCATTCCTACCGAAAAAGAATTCCAAACTAGGTTATAGCATAGTTACCAAGTTCGAATTTAAATTTCGAATTCGATAGGATAAAAATTCGAACAAGAAATGTTTAATTTGAAAAAAAATTAGATACTCTACATTTTAAAAACTATCATTTTAAAAAATTTCTTATTGTGTTGGGGAGCTCATTTTTTTTAAAATTTTTTCGATTTTGAATAACATCCAATATCCCTTCAGTACTTCTTTACCTCTAAATTTAAATCTAACATATTTTTCTAATTTTAAAACTGATTTATCTAAAATCTTTCATAATAAATATAAACATTTTTAAAAATATCTAAAAGTTGGAAATAATTAATTCCTACTTGTGTATAGTTGTAATTCTCCATTTGAGGAGTTTGTTCCTACATAATAGGAATTTAGTTTCTCCTAGTTTAGTGTCTGGTTGAGAGAATCTCTCAGCCACACTAGTGTACGTCCAAGATATAATTCCTATCTTGAGACTATTGATTGTATAAATATGTGTGTAGTTTCCTCATTCAGGAATAATAGAGAATATATTAATGTGTGCAATTTTATCTTGGTGTCAGAGCCTGTGAGGGCCTGGCCCCTCCTGGGCTGAGGAAAATAAAGAGTTTAGTATATGTTGTTTGTCCATGAATTTTTTTTTTTTATGGTCTGTTCAAGTGCTTGATCGGCTGATTGAAATCGTGTTAAGCACGTTGCTGCCCTAGTCCAATCTATGGAAGACTGCATATGATGGCAGGATGAATAATTTCCATCAACAGGAATAGCAGAAGTGCACCATGGTTGAATTGTGTCGATGTTGAATTGCTACATTTTGTTTCTTTTCACTGTTGCTGAGCCGACCCTGCGAGCTTGTGATTTGATGGAGCTTGGCGGTGTTGAATGAGCTCGACGGCCATGGAGGAGGTCAGGATCGTTGCTGCGTGAGGTGGATCATCTATTGCTGGGTGATCACTGGACATGGAGGATGCGTGTAGGATGCTGCAGGAAATTCAATTGAATCCCTGCTCAGATCGAATTGACTGCTCCTCTGATTAACCACGGGAGGAAGCTGTCAGGCTTGCGATTGAATTTGGATTGACGTCGGATTGCCGTGGAGGAGATCTCTGCGAATTTGATTGAAATTGCAAGGAAATCGAAGCCCTGCCCATTTTTTTTAAGATGCTAGATCTGCGGTTGATATATTTGTTGCTCCTCCTCCTCCCCACGGTGGGCGCCAGTGTGAGCCCGCGTGAACTACTACTCCGGTTTTTCGAATTGAATCCAATTCCCTTTATTTGATGCGTTTGAAGGTGCAAATGCATCGTGCGTCTTGTTTATGATCATGGATTTGATGGGTAGCGGGCATTGAGCTATGTAAAGATATGTTTGGGATGAAATCAGAATATCGAAGATGCTTGTGACACGCACCTTGCCTCTCTATGCACAACCACCTGGAGTCACGCTGAAATTTTTGTTGTTTGATAAGTCACGGTGAAAGGAATTGCAATTGCTGTCAAAGAAACGAGAGTAGATCGAACCTGTGTTGATCGACTATGGAGGCGTTGTCTCTTGTACGCGTGGACGAGGTTTCCAACGGATAAATCCGTCCGAAAATTGAAAGTCAGGTGTGTAGGCAGATTCGATTGAAGCCCTAGGAAATTAAAAAAAAAGGGTTTTGTCATTGTCATATTTTTCCAGGAAACGTGTGGAGGGCGTCAGTGAAGTAGTCTGGTTGTTCACTGTCAGAATTTGTTTCCCTCTCTGACCTTGGCGAAATGAAACGGAAAACATCATCTGGTTTCCTGGTCCGCAGATGGATTTCGCTCAACACTGTCCAAACAACGTAGAAATTTGTAAATACGTGACCCGTCCAAGATGGTTTCCGATCGGTCTCGCGTTCAATTCTGCAAGTGGGCGATTTGAATTTTCCACATAAACATAACCCTAGATTGGTTTGGAAGGTCGAGTTCGATTCTCCAGGTCTGTATGCTTTCCTATATGCTTTTAGCCTTATCCTTAAGATCATTTTTTCGGGTCTCAGAAAGAGCTTGATTGGTCATAATAACCAGAATAAATGATGGAGTCTCTGCGAAAACTGGTGTATTATGCTTGTGTTTCGAGAAGGACAGTAATTGTTGTCGAATACAATGATTTAGGGGACGCAGAGCAACTGGAAATAGCTGTTGAGTGCTTAGGTAGAGCCCCTCCATTCCACAGCAGATTCATGCACACTATTTTGAGGCTAAATTGTTGTTGCTAGATGTAACAGAGTTTTCATTAAAGGTGCAAAGCAAATATGGAGGAGGTGCACACACTCTTTCAAAAACAATGTCTACATCTGCACTGGATCGTGTGACTGAATTACTGGAAAATTTATAATTCTAGAGATTAGCAATTATGCTAGTTTTGTGGTTTATTGCTCTCTTTGTGTGTATCATTACAGCTCATGTTTTGGAGATGCGATGGAGTGGGGCTGGTATTGATGATTGGTGGAGAAATGAGTAGTTTTGGGTGATTGGGGTGTGTCAGCCCATTTTTTTTTACTCTCCGTTTGTCCTCTAGCAAGCGCGACCTGGTTTCTACTCTTACTATTTGGCCATGAAGTAAATGCTATTGATTTCATACTAAGTATTTCATGTCATGGTATTTTATGTTATTATTTAAGTGACATTAGTATGACCAACTATTGTCACAATGTTGAGTGTGTTGGAACTGGTCATTCCAACACTAAGCAAATTTGAAGGGAATGGTGAACACATGACAGTGAAAACGATATCAATTGGAGCTACATCAGAGATTGAAGGATGATCGAAATCTTGTTGCAGATTGTTAGCAAGCATGAGGCAATATGCTTGAAAATTGTTCTTGAAGGGAAAATTGTGTTCTCTTCGTAGGGCTGTGAGTGCCTATGTTCTGGTTACTTTATCAGTGGACTCCTCACAGATGAGGTAAAGGAGCAACAATAATGTTTATGGTGGACAACAAAGTAGATGCTTGTTTGAGTTAGTGTGGTTTGTGGAATAGACTCCCTAGCATGTTGTAATAATCATTGTATGTACCTAGAAATTCCAAATGTTGAAGTATGAAATGTAAGCCTTGTAAAGGCATTTGAAAGTTCGTGGTGATCTTAAAACCACTTTGTAATGGTTTATGGTTACCCTGAAACCATCTTTTGTCACTGTAATGTGATGGTTGGTGGCGAGCCAGAAACCATCTATAGAGTCTTAGTGGTTACAGTATTTACCAAGAGGTGGCACATTTAAGTTCCGGATTTGCGCGGTGGTGGCAGATCGGACTTGCCCGGTGGTGGCATATTGAAGTTGGTGAATTTGCCCGGTGGTGGTAGATCGGACTTGCCCAGTGGTGGCATATTGAAGTTGGTGGATTTTCCCTGTGGTGGTAGATCGGACTTGCCCGGTGGTGGCGTATTGCCTGAGTGGCTAACATGTACACAGGAGCTTTGTGCTCGTAGGAGCAGGTGGACTGCAGTAACACCTGGCTCACGGTCTCAGATATTGGTGTGTCTGAGAACAAGAGGATCGACGTACTTTTCTATTTGATAGTTGCATCGAAAGGCGCAATCAGTGCAACTGTTTGCAATTGTTATTTCGACATGAATATTGCTATGTGCAATTTTATCTCTAAAATTCCATTGCAAATTTAACATATATTACAAATTAACAAACTGTTGTGTAACAGATTCTTCCTTTTCCTATTTTGATGGCTTTTTAACCCATAAAAACAATAATAAGGTTCGAAAATTATAAGCTTTCTTATTCCATTCTGATTTTCCAGTTGTTTCTTTCTTTCTGCACGGATGCCATCCTACCACTATTCGTTTCACCATTAACATTCTCTCATAGTGAATGAACAATCTGTTCAGTTTACGTAAACAACCAACCACTGATTTTGAGGCATTTAATTTTTCATTTAATCACTTATCCAACCACTTATTCTTGAAAACCAAATCGAATCTCATCGAATAATGGTGAAGTGTTTCATAATACCATGGCCACTCTTGAGTGTGAGGATACAGGTTTCATAAAATGCCACAAGAAGCAAGAAGCAATGATGTTTAGAACTCAAACGACTACGATCTAATATCTTATCTTTTAATTTTATTGAGAACGGAATCGACAAGTTACATTCATGGGTTTGACACACAGCGGTATACATACAACAAAATGAACATTCATTATTTTCCCAGAATCCCAGAATCAAAATCCTTTGAAGACATTTGTACAGGGTGCTAGTGCCGGATAACACAAAAGGTATGGGTTCAAAAATATAGTTTCATTATCATGAGTAAAGTTAGCAAGTTCAATAAAACTTCAAATAAAACCACCAAATTTCAGAATAAAAGAGATTTTCCATTCATAGTCAGGCTTGCAAAGGTTAATAATGCATATTTTCAATAATAACTCTTTTCGAAATAGAAAGATGATGCTATTTACCGCAAAAGGCTCAGGATTTTGGAATGTTTGACACATTGTCTGCTATGATAGAAGGTTAGAAACAGAAGCATATGGACAAACCTTAAATATGAAATCAGAAAAACCACCTCCGAAGCACATAGCAAAGAAATAATAATGAAATGAGAGTGAAATTAATCCCTAATGAATTAAGAAAACACTTTATATAGTGAAAGCTTGAGTGATAGAAGAAAAATTATTGCCATGAATAGAGGAAGGGAATAGTGCAAAGAGTTACATGCCATCAAATAACCATGTTAAACGTTTGTAGAAATTCAACATTTTTTTATGGTGAATATTACATTAGATGGGGAATGCTTCGTTAAGTCTGGGAACTTACAAGTTGTAAAGGTGAAGCTCCGCTCGACGCTCTCTGCTCCTCTGCTCCTCAAACTAGCTGCTCCACACGCTCTGCTCTGAACTTACTCTGGAAAATTAGCTGCTCGACACTCTCTGCTCTGAACTTACTCCGTATTCCGGACAAGGCATTTGTAGACCACCGTGGAGGCCTCTGCATATGCAAACAACTGGCACTTGCAGGATGCAGGACACTGCATGCATGACACGGAGAACAGGTAGCAAAAACTTAGGACAAACTAAGTGGTGCTTTTGATAAAATGTTCATCTTTGAAAACTTTGGATATCTTATTTTTACGCTGAAGATAATGTCTTGAAAGCTGTGAAGCGCGCAATAAGACCCCCAACTTTGTTGTCCAATCAAAAACTACATAATAAATTTTATATTATTTTGTAATATGAAAACTTTGGTTAAAGTTGTGATGTACAACAATTTTTTTTGGGTGAAATAAAAGATTAATATGGCGTCAACGCACAATCGATCGCTAAGAGTCCCAGGTAGGGACTAATACATCTCATATTCCACTCTTTAGCAATGGAACCTACAAAGATCCATCCAAGTGGATATAATATAATATCATTAATAGTAGTAGCTACTTGCTAGGATGAATTGTGTCATTTCACCTAAAATTAGGTTAAAACCACCAATAAGTTATTGATGTTTTAGGACACCCATAAGTTATTGTTGGTTTTAGCACATTTTAGTTTTAGGTTGAATTATAATTTGTCTATAATTATATCAAATCATATATATGTTGAGATTGTTAGTTTTCTATTAAAAAAAAATTACAATTTTAACCAATTCATTAATGATTCTAATCATTTTTTCAATAGATCAAAATCTTGTATGAAGTGGGAAGGCATTTTAATACATTTATATTGAAATTTATCTGGCTTGTTAGTTGATCAGGGAGCTAAAAACTCCACATCACCACCTACATTCATGTTAAAAGCCAAGGTCACATATAACTGTATGCGGCCATTTTAAAAACTTTGTAACCTTTTGTGCAGAAACCAATTGCGCAGGTTAGTACAAGATGTGAAAACTGCATACATTCTACAAGGGTAATACCAGAGTGCTACGTAAAACTCGAAGGAGAGTAAATCTGGTTGACAGATAAATGATGTTGAGTGGATAGAGTAGGAGAGGTTTGTGAAGATATTTCGCAAAGAGTCTGCAGTTCATTTCAAAGTCAAACAATAATAGATAATGATAAAGTCATTTAAGCATTTCTAAGGAGAAACCTACTTACCAGTAACAAGTGGCCAGGAATAGTATGCACACGAAGAGAAGAAAACCCTTTTTCTCTTGAAGGGCAGATGGGCAACCATACAACCCACTACTACTGACATAAAAGTTGTGAAGATAAAGAATGCATCTTCGTATCTAAGGTTTCTTTTTCGCGCAAATGGAAAGATGAATATATTAATTCGATGCCGCCTCCAGATGACAATATTACAGCGATACAAGAAATGTGCAAATTCAAGTCAACGAGCTGTAAGCAACCCCAAAGCATTTATTCCCATTGAAATTATTAGCACGGGGCAGAGAGTGACATAATATTCAATTATAGAAATTGAGTGATATACCAGTCATCTTTAGAAAGAAGAAAATCTGAATAATGCTTAAAAGAGCTGTCTTTTCACGCTAGCATTAAGCTTAAAACTTGCCATGTTACCAAAATATATGTCTTAACTAAATGGGCCATGATAATGTATCCTGCAAACGAAGCTAAAAGGCCCGGGTCGTATTTTTTTTCCCTAATTAAGCAATGATCGAATATAATAGATTAATTTTAGGAGAGTTATTTTAGTATATATTAACTTTTTAATTTTTAATATTTTATAAATTTAAAATTTAGTATTAAAGGTGGTTTAAACTTTTGGACATCATAGGTGATCGGGGGTGATCGGATTGCAGAGTCTAACCATGAGTTAATGAGGAGGATTTTAATTAAATAATATATAAATAAATAGTTAGTAAAATCATCAGCATTTATTTTTAATATAAAGTATTTAATTATGATAATAAATATTAAATTAAAAAAAATACAGAAAATAAGAAATTATAAATATATTATTATGTTATTATTAAAAAAAAATTAATAGAAAATTAACCATATATATATATTTTAATTATATATAATTTATGATGGAGATTTAAATTATTTAACTAGGAAATTTTTTAAATTAGATTTTGTTTCAATATTATGATTTAAATAAATCAATATTGATTTGAATAAAATATAAGAGATTGTAAAATTCTAAAAATAAAATCGCTATCATTCATTATATAATTATGATAATTAAAATAAAATAAAAAATTTATTTCAAACTAAAACAATCTATATCACTAAATTTATATATGAAAAAATTTTAATAATTAAAAAAAATGAAAATAAAAGGAAGATTCTTTTTAGAAATGAAGATGAAACAAAAATCGTAGTATGGAAGATGGCGAACCGCGGCGGCAACCAGGTTCGATCTGAGATCACGTAACAGGATCAGCCCAGACATACTTCTGCTCACGGAATGGAACTAGGTCTGTACTGGCAGGGAATGACAGCAGGTGTACGGGACAGAGTTCTGGGCGGATGGTTCGAGGTAGGTGAAAATAAGCGGTTTTGGTTTAGAGACATTACTTTAGGGTTTCAGTAAACAGCCCCGGTTAAGCACAGCAAGAAGGCGTTTAAGGTAAACCGTATTAGCACAGTGTGAAGGCGTTTTAAGGTATCCGTAATAGCGCAGTGGGAAGGCATTTCCCTTCAATCAAGACTAGTGAAGGCGGACGACGACTCCGGGAAAACCAACAGGGAGGAGAAACGGCATTTTGTCCCGTTCTGATTGGAGCTCATCATCACCGGCAGGTAGAGGTAATAATCAAGTTTTTTACAGCTGTTTTACTTTCCACCATGGTAAACTAAGGGGATAAGATTGACCTGGAGCCGGCGCCGGAAGACCTCCTGTCAGCTTGGGGGAAAGACGTTACGGCGCAAAACCTGGTAAAGTTCTTCGGAAACTTCGCAGATGAGATCCCGGCAGAGGTGGACGCGTGGAAAACAAAAGGGTTTTCTGAGCTATTAGGGGCCAAGACAGGTGTGGACACTTCTTTATCCAAAGAAAGGGAGGAACCCAAACATGTACAGTTCGTAGGGAAGAGCCCATTACAGGTTTCTGTTGGAATACATGGGAAAAAACTGAAACCCCTCTCAGGGCCAGCCAGTTACTCAGGGGGTCTGGAAGACATCTTACACTCTCCGCCAAAGCAGGTGACCTGGGCCTCAGAGGGTGAAGGTCTGAAGGTAGGGAACGAGCCGTCAAAGCAAACCAACAGGCACTCTGTGAGAAGGTCGCCTGTAAAGCTCCCCCACACACTTCTTCAAATCAATAACGGGTTTTTATCTGAGGGGGCAAAGGCGCTAAGGCCTGAGAATATTGGGGAAAAAACCTCAAACATCTTCGTCACCGGGTGCCCTGGACAGGGGAGTGGTGAACAGGGAGCCGCGAAAGTCGCACATCAAGGAGCGAAGGGAGATACCCCATCAAAATCTCCAGTAGTAAATAGCGTTTGCGCGCCGGTTTCAAAAGAATGTGTAAACAATAATATACAGGGAGACACATCAGATAAGAGACAAGACAAATCTGAGATAAACCGAAAAAAAAGGGAGTTTTCCCTGAAGAAGAGAAACTTTGAAGGCAATTTAGTACTGGGTATGGATGTTCAAATCCAGGATGCGTTGATGGTGGCAGAATGCACTCTTGTAGGAAGGATTAGAGGGAGAGCCCTCTCCGGTAAAGCCTTAAATCAGTGGGCAGAAATGCAATGGAAAAAATCCCTTCTAAACCCTTTCAGGGTGGCCCGGTTAGTAAAAGGTTGGTTCATGGTGAGCTTTGCAAAGAAGGAAGACGCAGAATGGGTAGCAGAGAGGAACTGGATCATTGGCAATCGTCCAGTGCTTTTTCAGAGGTGGTCGCCAAATTTTGATGCAAACAAGGAGAAGGCGGATGAGTTTCCAGTATGGGTTCGTTTACTTGGGCTCCCTCCTTTCCTGTGGGTTGAATCTGTTTTTAGATCCATTGGGAATTTGTTGGGCATTTATTTAGAAGCTGACATGTCCTTTATTCATACTTTTGAAAGAACAGTGGCAAGGATACTGGTTCGTTTGAATCCTAAGGAGGGACTGGCGGAGTCTATTAAATTGGAATATGGAGAGTATGTTTTTGTCCAGCCCTTGGACTATGAGCACCTTCCCTTTCGGTGCTTCAGATGCCATGAGTATGGTCATTTGGCAGTGGACTGCTCGCTGGGGCATCGAAGAAGAAGATCTCAGGCTTCAGAGGCGCAGAGGGAGAAAAAAAAGCGAAGGGATAAGGCCTTCGAGGATATGACAAGTCAGATGGATGCGAGGTTGGAAGGAAAGATCAGAAACTCGGGGGAAGACATCAAAGCAGACGAGTCCTCCTTGCCCGAAAACTCAAAAAATACCTTGCTTCAGACAGACGACAAGGAAGGGAACGCTGGAGCCTCTGTCGACGCAATCGAGGAACCGTCTGGTATGATTCATTCTTCTCGTGTGTCTCCGTCCTCCCCTGAGTTTTGTGTTAATTCAATAAATGATGCATCAGTTGAAAAATTTGATGTTATATATACAGTTGGAAATAAAAAGGGGCCTATTTCTGTCTCTGATCTGTCATGCAAAGATGAGTCCAAAATCAGTCACCTAACTACTCCCGCTCCATTGAATCGGCCTTATAACTTGAGATCCATGGTCAAACATCAAGAAAAGCCCATTGAACCGGAGGAGCCGATAGGCGGTCTGAGCCCCTCTTTTTACCACCCTCTAAAAAAAAAAGGTAGGGGTAGGACCTCGTACTTATCAAAAGCAAAAGACAAAGCTAAGTTTGATGTAGCTGATGGGAAGCAAATGTCCATTACCGGGGTGCTTAGAGCAGCGATTACCCCTGACCATGTTGTAAAATGATTTTGATGTCCTGGAATTGTAGAGGGCTAGCCAGCAAGCCCAAAAAGCTGGCTCTAAAGGAACTAATCCAGCGATATAATCCGGACATTCTGTTCTTACAAGAAACTCTTGGGAGGAGCATGGAGGTGGAGTCTGTGCTCAGAACCTTACTACCTGTTTGGTCGTTTCAAGCCATAGATGCAGTAGGACACTCGGGGGGCCTGGCCTTAGGAGTTAAGGATGGAAGGATGCAATTGAATAGTCTCTGGGGTTTGGATCATGTTCTTGGTATGGAGATAGCGTCTCCAGATTTGGGAATTCCCGTCATGCTACTTAACATTTATGGTCCTTGTCAAGGGCGGGAACAGTTCTGGAACAATCTCCTCTCAAAAGAGATAATAAATAATAAGAGATTAATCTTGGGAGGCGATCTCAATTTCTCTATTGGGCTTGCGGAAGCTTGGGGACCTTCAGCCAGGGAAGACCCTCTTTCAGACTTTTTCTCCAATTTGCTCCATTCTCATAATTTGCTTGATGTCAATCTGATCAAAGCAAAACCTACTTGGAGAAACAGAAGAACAGGAGAAGGTAGGGTGGCAAAGAGGTTGGATAGATTCCTAATAAATGATGATTTGATGAGGGACATCCCTATGATCAGGCAATGGATTGGGGAGGGGGGAAACTCGGATCATTTTCCCATTCTCCTGGAGGTTAAAAAGCCTCCACTCAAACCTGCTTCTCCCTTCAAATTCAACGCGGCCTGGTTGCAGGAGGAATCTTTCAATTTGCTTTTCAGGGATACTTGGAGGCAAGTGGGCAATGCTCAAATTGAAAATAAAGGAGCCCATTTGGGGGAAAATCTTCGAAGATTAAAAAAAGCTACTATTGAATGGGCTAAAGTAAGGAAAAAGACTCAGAATGAGAACCTTTCTCTCATAGATGAAACTCTGAGAGAGTTGGAGGAGCCAGAAGCGGATGGATATCTAAATCAAGAATCAAAGGAGAAGATACTGATTTTAGAAAAACAGAGAAGTAAGATTCTACTTGAAAAGGAGGAGGAGTGGCGACAAAAAAGCAGGGCCATTTGGCTAAAGGCTGGCGATGAAAATACAAAATTTTTTCACAACTATGCAAAGGGCCGGAAAAATGTAAATACCATTTGGAAGCTAAAGGACCAAAATGGGAGAGAGTTTTCCACTTTTGAGGATCTCTCTAGATTGGGAAAGACCCATTTCCAAAATCTTTTTACAGCTCAAGGAGGGATAACTCTCGCAGAAATAATCAGAACGGCTCAATGCTTTCCACGGTTTGTTGAAGAGGAGGAAGCAGGGAGGTTGATGGAGGTGGTGACAAAGGATGAAATTGAACATGTTATTAAATCCATGGCAAAAGATAAAAGCCCAGGTCCAGATGGGTGGACCATCGAACTCTTCAATCACTTTTTTGAATCGATTGGTGAAGAGTTAACAGAAGTGGTGAATGAGTCTAGAAGAAAAGGTGAAGTCCATCCCCCTTTCAATGCTACTTTCATAGCGTTAATTCCAAAGAAAGAAGACCCTGATTCTTTTGAGGATTTTAGACCAATATCGCTCTGTAATTGCATCTACAAAATCATAGCAAAAGTTATCGCCATTAGATTGAAGCCCATCCTGTCAAAAAATATATCAAGTGAACAATTCGGCTTCTTGGATGGGAGGCAGATCCACGAAGCCATCGGGGTAGCCCAAGAAACGTTGCATAGCATCAGGCAAACAATCAAGAAAGGGGCAGTGATCAAAATTGATCTGTCAAAAGCATATGATAGAATCTGCTGGACATATCTAAGGATGCTACTCACCCACCTCGGCTTCAATTTGGACTTCATCAACTGGGTTATGGGATGCGTAACCAGTGTAAGTTTTGCTGTCCTAATCAATGGGGCAGCGTCCCCGTTTTTTAAAGGACAAAGGGGGCTGAGACAGGGTTGTCCCCTATCTCCTCTGCTGTTTCTTCTAGTGGCAGAGGGCCTCAGTAGATTGTTAATGGAAGCAAAAAGGACAGGGCTGATAAAAGGTTTGGAAGTTGCGGTCAATCTTTTCATTTCTCATTTACTGTTCGTTGATGATATTCTGCTTTTTACTAATGGGAGTTTGAATGAAGTGAAGGAATTAAAAGTCATCCTGGACCTTTTTATGAAAGCTACAGGAATGCAAATCAATTTCAGGAAATCCCATTTTATATTTGAAGGCTTCAATAGAAATGAACGTGCCCAGATAACTACTGTTTTACCTTTTGAAGCTTTCTCCATGGAATCTCCTTTCAAATATCTGGGATTTTGGCTGAAGCCTCATTCATATAAAAAACAAGACTGGAATTGGTTGGTGGCAAAAATCGAAGGTAAAATTAATCATTGGAGCTATAAGTGGTTGTCGAGAGCAGGAAGATTGACCCTGGTAAATTCTGTTCTACAAGCCATGCCAGTTTTTTGGGCAGCGCTGACATGGATTCCAAAAGGCACTCTCCATAAGATAAAAAGAATATGTAGCAGGTTCCTTTGGTAAGGGGCCAAGGAGGACACGGTCCTTCCGTGGGTAGCTTGGGACAAGATAGCCAGACCAAAGGAGTGGGGCGGTTGGGGAATCAAAAATCTTAATGATTTTAGTACTTGTTTAGCTGCAAAATCGGGGTGGAGGATCATATCATCTGAAAATCTTTGGACTAGAGTGGTGAAACGGAAGTATATTGACCCAATGCCCTTGGAGATCTGGATTCGGGATCCAAATAAAAAAGGCAGGAACATTTCAGTAGTATGGAAAGCTACAACAGAGGCTTTTAAAGTTATAGAACAAGGGCTATCCTGGCAGGTTGGAAATGGGGAAAATGTAAAAATTGGCAGGGACCCTTGGGTGGGTTGCAATGATCGCTATACTCTAACCCAGGGACTCATTAGACATCTGGAGATGAAAGGCATTTACAATTTGAACCAGATTGAGAAAATTGGTCACTCCTCGATCTGGGGTCAAGCTTGGATGACTGGTGTAGATCTTGATCTGGACCCAGTTTGGTGGGATGACTGGAATATCTTCACTCAAGAACTGGTTAGATCCAACGTAAGATTAAAAGATCGTCCTGACCAGCTGGTTTGGGCCCATGCAGACTCAGGCTCTTATACCCCAAAGGCAGGTTATAAATTCCTAATGACAAAAAAGGGGTGGGAAGAACCAGACTGGTGGTCAAAATCCCTGTGGAAATTAAAATGTCCAAAAAAATCCAGACTGTTCTTCTGGTGCCTCCTGAAAGGGAAGATCCCATCCTGGGATGTCCTTCAAACCAGATTTATGATTGGACCGAGCAGGTGCCCTTTATGCAAGCTAGACTCTGAGAATGTGCCACATCTCTTTCTTCATTGCCCTTTCACAAAGATGGTCTGGCAAGAGGTACAGGTCCTAATCAAGAAGCAGTTTAGTTGGGATGGAGACTCTATGAAGGTCGCTTGGGAACGATGGTGGAACCAGCATCCAGGGGGAACTCTAAAAAATCTTCCTCCCATAATATCCTGGGGTGTTTGGATTGCAAGGAATAAAGCTATCTTTCAAGAGGTTGTTTCCCCAGCGAGTTCTATAGCCTTACAAAGTTCAGCTATTTTCTCTAGCATCCCTGAGCCGGAAGAATCCTCTAATATACCTCATAACAGGGAAGAACAGATTAGACCAAACATGTCGTGGGCTTACTTTGACGGGGCTTCTCAAAACCAAACAGCAGGGGCGGGTCTGGTCATTCATTTAAACGAGTCTCACTCCATCTCTGCTTCTGTGGGCATTGGGAATGGATCAAACAACTTCGCAGAACTGTCTGCGCTCAAATTACTCCTATGTTGGCTTATTCAGAGACACATCTTTGCAATACAGATTTTTGGGGACTCCCTAAATGTGATAAAATGGGTTAATGGAATAAATAGATGTCAAAACTATATGTTGAGACCCCTTCTTGAGGAAATTATGAACTTAAAACAGTCCTTTAATTGTTTTCATTTGGATCACATATACAGGAACAGGAATGAAGATGCAGACAAATTATCTAAAGAAGCTTTGCAGCAGGCTATGGGCATTTGGCAAATAACTGAGCTCAATCAGGGTCATGCTCAGATTTCGTCCCAGCCTCCTTTTGCCTAAATCTGTTTTTGGCTTTTTGTCTGTCTCTGGCTCAGTCGAACCCGTGGATCTTCAGTCTCCTTTTATTTGATACTGTGTCAGTTTTTGCAGCGGCCCATGTATTTTTTGGGCATCTTTATTTCAGTAACTTGTATCATGTTGGGTTGTTACCTCGATAGCCCAGGTATATGGGTTTGTGATGACGGTTTTTTGACAGTGGGGCAGTGGTTGCTACCGTGGTATGTTGCCTGTGGCAATAGTCCAGTTCTGGCCTTCAGACAGCGGTTTTCTGGCAATGTTTTGTATGAACCAAAGACCGATCTTCGAGAAGAGGTTCTTCTCTGGTTTTGTGCTGATCACAATGTAATGGAATGCTTTGGCATCTGCTTGTAACTTTTTATTAACATATATATAAAAAGTTCGCTTTTTCCTTTGGAAAAA
>APFE031515393.1:0-13242 GCA_000404065.3 Pinus taeda
AACTAAATTTTTTTTTTAAACACAAGTAAAAAGCTAGTACGTGAGCCATACGGCCCTGAAACGCGTTTCAGGCCGTACTGGCCACGTTTCAGTTTTGTGAAACGTGGCAGTACAGCCTGAAACGCGTTTCAGGGCCATACCAAACGCGTTTCAGCGTTTCGTACCTGTTTCCGTACGGAAACGCCCCCTTGCCCTACGTTTCTTGCAACATAGTAATATAGATATCCTCCCAAAGAGTTCACGGGCATCATACCAGATATGTCGAAGTGAACCAACTGCAAAATGTTGGAGGTCTTGCTATGGCTTGAGGGGAATGGTCGCCTTTTGAGCTTTCCTTCGGCACATCCCGGACATACACCTTCAATGCTCTACTTTAAATTCAGGCATCCCTGTCACCATTTGTCTCACATCGGATAGAGCCTTATAATGAAGATGGGCAAACCTTCGGTGCCATAGTTCAGACTGTAGAGTTGTGTTGCAAGACATGACTCCCAACGAACTTCCTCCAACTTGATATAAAGAGTCAACCCGAAACCCAATAGTGAAAGCATCTTTAAAATTATTTTTCCATACACGTACCTTGCCATCGATGAAGGCCACCTTGTAGCCTTTGTCTTCCATTGTCGAAATGGACACCGGGTTCTTCTTGAGATCAGGTACATATAAGACTTCTTGCAAATGAATCATGTTACCCTAATTTAATTGAAGAGTAACATTCCCTACGCCCTTTATGAGATAGGTGGAATTTTCTCCAATAATAATTTCCAAGTTTGTCTCCTGCTCTATCTGATTAGAGAAAGATTCCTTGTAACCAGTGAAATGCCTTGATGCACCACTATCAATAAGCCAATTGCCCAACAAATCCGGAGGAGAGGTAGTGGAGAGGGCCGATATCAGATAATATTCATCTTGCTTATTGTTAACAACATTCGATTCATACCTGGAGTTCCTTGCTTTCTTGGAGGGTTGACCACTTCCTTGATTACCTGCATTCCTCTTTCCTTTGCCATTGAACCTGCCATTCCTTCGATTGTGGTTGGAGTTGCCACTGGAGTGATTTTGATCATCATCATGTGATGTGTCCTTTCTATTTGGACACTCCCTCGCATAGTGGCCAAATTTATTGCAAGAGAAGCATCTTCCCTTTCTTCCACCTTCAATCCGGCCTTTCTTTTGAATTTAGACCTAGAATTATTTCTCCATTTAGCTTGAGAGGAGAAAGCAGTCAGGTTGCCTTTGCTTGAAGGCATTTCTTGCTCCACCATCCTTGTCTCTTCTTGAATGCATCTTGCCATCAATTCCTCAAATCCCGAAATTCGATCGTTGTTGAGAAGAGTGGTTCTAAATACATACCATTCAGATGGGAGCCCTCCAAGAGTAGTGATAGTTAGTTCCCTATCAGCAATGACTTCTCCGATCGACAGATCATTCTTGATCCCAGTGATCCTTAAGAAATAAGATTGAATATCCTCGTCCTTGCCCTTCTTAATATCCTTCAGCTTATTTTTGAGGAACAAAACTTGATTTGCATCACTAACTTTGAACTAGCTTACTAGTCTATTGTAGATCTCCTTGGAGGTGTTCAACTCGAAAACGTAGGCCACCAGATGCTTGTCAATAGAGTCCCGGATGATCTTCTTCACTTTGACTTCACCCTTAGTGTAATTGTTCCTTGTAGCAGCCAGTGCATTTGATGGAGGCTCCATAATTCTGTCTCTCACATAATCCAACACTTCCTACTCTTCCAATGTCAAATCAAGAGACATCTTCCATCCGTGATAATCAGACTTCTCATGGAGCTTGTCTTCAGTGGGGAAGTGTGATGGGGAACCCATGAAGCCTTTTGACTTTTCCAACTGTCTTCAGTGATTTCTCTTGCTCTTGCTTGGGCTTTGTCTTCACCTCAACTCTGATACCATTTTAAATTATGGTATGTTCTATGCTTAGAGCAATTTACTTCAATTCTTCTTATTAGCCCAATGTCAATTCTCAGTGTAGCAATCACATTAACATACAAGTAAAATGTTGATAGAACATAAATGAAATCAACAGAAGACATGCCAAGACAAGAGACACAAGATGTGGCGGCTAGCCAGGGACAAACCCCAATGCAAGGAAACCCTTTGATCAATTCTTCTAGAGTCTTCAATAATTCAGAAGAGAGAGAGAGAGATAGTATAATATCACAAATCTGTGATTTATAACAACAACAGCATAAATCAAATCAGCAAGGTCAAAGCTAGTCAAACAGCTCACCAATGACCTTAAGATATCATAGGAGAACTCGGCCTCCAACAGCAAGTATGTGCAATGCAAAACAGTCCAAGTAAGAGGGACAAATTAGCAATGAAAGCTACAGCAACCTACAGCCAACCCTGTCACAAATCAACCCTCCAAAATTCAACGCAACACTTCGTCTAGCCTAGGAGAGACTACCCATGTAAAGCCGCAATCAAAGAGGGTAAAACATCAGTCAAAGCAGGCCTAAATCACCCCAAACAAGATGGTTGTACCTTCCTGCATCCTCGTTGCCCTAACTGCGTCCTGACAATGATGTCCTAACTGCGTCTTCTTTTCCCACGTGTGAGAGAGTCTTCTTTCTCCTTCGTATACTTAGAACAAGGAGAGAGAAGAGATGTGAGGATGAGAGTGAGTGAAATGAGACACAATGTCTCCTTTTATATGCAACGTTGAGGTTAACTGGAGGTGTGCAACACAACTTAACTTGCTCGTCGATCTTGACAAATTGTCAAGAAATGAAAACAAATTCATATCTCCATGAATACATGTCAGAATCGGATGATCGTTAGATCAATCCTACACCTATCGACGAGAGGAATCCAAGAAAAATATCAGCTGCCATAAATAAGATGACCCACATGGAGTTTGGCCCTAGTTGTGAATTTTAACAGACAACAATTAGAGTGGGAGTTGTCACTCTAATCCCTGCCCTCTCTGTTCTAGTTCTCTCCCAATAGCAATCTATGGGGGGTAGTCCCTATCAAATGTGAAGATGAAAGACCGATTGGCAACCAACAAGTCCGGGAGATAGAACTGAATGGCCTAGCGACTTGGTTAATTTAGCAAGTTTAGAGTTTAAATTAGATTATCTTGAGAGACCGATGCCTTAATCGAGTCAAATACTTGCTTTAAATAAATTATTTGCCAAGTAACCGAATGAACAGTTGTTGTCTTAGAATGCTTCACCATCCTAAATGAGATTCAACTCCTAAAATCTAAGTGAGATGAAGAATCTTGGTTTATTTTAAACTATATGCCTAACTAGGTGAATCTTTTCCCTTAGCTATTTTGAAGCTAGTCTCTAGAGTAGGTTGTGAGAGAGAAACCAAGGGGAAGCAAGCTATGGCTTGATTAACAAACCTTCTCCTTGAGTTCTAACCACCCGATGTCTTTGACGTTGCAGAGGCTGTGGCTCTTACGACTGCAAGGTCACCGTGTTAACCATTAAAGAAGGTCTAGACTTCACAAGCTAGATGAGGGAGGTGGTCCTAAGAGTCTTTCAACCAAGCTTATGCTTGGAGTTAAGTTAATTAAATGCAAGTGTAGTCCTAGGATGCCAATGCAGGATGAGAGATTACTTTTAGTGAGATCGTTAAATGTCTTAAGCACTTAGAGACAAATTACAACGATATAACAAAGTACTCAAATCAATATAAAATGACAAAACTCACTAAAAGAGGATATGCTCAATGGAACAAGATAAAAGGTGCCAAAATGTGTTAATATCAATACAATTGCTCACGAAACAACCATAAAATCGATGCCAATTAGAACATCAATTAGACAATGATCAATAACAATAGAGAGAAAATGTGTTAATTAAATACAATAAAGAGAGAGCTTAAACACAATTAGCAATTCCTCTTACAACGATTATGATTATCAATTGACTTAGTTAGCAAGAGCGTAAACTTTGGATATGGAGCTCACTTGCAATTACACAGTATTAGTATACTAATTATCACAATAGATCCACAAGAAAACCAATAGCCACTTATCCAATTAGTCAATTCTCTACCAATGAGACAAACAAAGATATTCCTTAGAAACAATGTCACAACGAGAGGAGAATATCTAATCCACAATGAGAATTTTTAGAGCACTTACCCAATCTTATTACCAATCCAATATAACCTTTAGAGCACTTATGTTCATCAATTAGATTTGCTAATTATGTTCTTGAAACAATAAAGAGCACTTTAATGCAAAAATGCTAATGCAAAGATGACAAGACCCTAATGATTTTTTTAACCAAACTTTAAGCCCAAATCACTTCAACAATTAGCACTTACGAATTAGATGAGTTCCTTGGTTAATTTTAGAGTCTTTAGTGTAAAATTTATTACTGCTGCAACCTTGTTTGCAGAGGTCTGCAATTTTATATCAGACTTTGCAATTATTAGATCAGCACTTGGGAAACAATGCAAGATGACAAAAATGAGCTAAAAAATTGAAACAAAAGACATTCCAGTGCCTGCCAATTAGTTTTATAGGCTACAGATCAGACATTTAGCATTCAGATCAGACCATTAAATAGCATATATCAGACCTATATTAGCTCAGAAACTCAGTGAATCAGTCCCTTAAAAACCCAACAAGGTGCCAAATAACCAATGCTAAATGAAATCCAATAATCAGTTAATGAAGTTAAGTGATTGTTTATTGATCTTTGGTCACCTTTAATGATTTTAATTTTTTATTAGAGTTATATGACTGCATAGATGGTTGTAGAAAAAGAGAAGTAGATGAGGGATAGAGAGGCAAACCAAGAGGCCTAATGGCCTAGTTGAGTGGTAGAAAGCTTGGAGATGGCTTCCGCTTCCTGCAACCACAATGTTAGCAATAAAATTGTTGCAAACACAAGATGTTAGCTCACTAAAATAATGCAAAAATCAGAGATGACCGAATACAGGGCTAGGACAAGGCTTCCAGGCTAGGAAAACACCAACACTAGGGCGAAGAGGCCAAAGAAGGACTTAATGAGGGGAAACAAGCCCACAAGGGCTGACTAAGGGCTAAGGAAGGCCCTAAAAGATCCAGCGGCTAAGGGAAAGTCCAGTTAGGTACTGTGGCCAAGGCTAAGAGGGAGGTCGAGGCCCCTAAAGGGTTGGACGACGGGGCCTCTAAGGGCTTGCGGTTAGGCCAAGGAGGGGGGTTGAAGCCTTGAAAAGGCCTCTAAAGGCCATGGCTAGCCCTCTAGGGCAAGCTGCTAAGGGAAAAAGAGAGGCTAAGGGCTAGAGGAGCCCTATAGGGCCCACGGCTAGGCTAGAGGAGGAAGACAGCTAAGCCTAAGGGCCTTAAAAAAAATTCAGAAACCTGCAAATACACAAAATGCCAAAAATCACTGCCTTATGTTGGACGACTTCCTTTCTTTGGCTGGACATTGGGCTGGGAGGTCAAATGAAGGCTAGATCTTGTATTCCTAGGCCTAGATCTGCGTCAATACCCCAGTAAATTCTCTTGAGCAATTGAAAATCCACCTTCACAAATGAATAAAAGAATTCCAAACCCCAAAATATATATACAAAATTTCAAAACCCCAAATACCCAAGTGCTACAAAATAAAAAGGGTTAGAAAAAATAATTCACAAATTATTTACAAATGTAAAATATGTACAAAGTTAAATTACAAGCTCTCATTAGCATATTAATCCCTTTTAGCCCAAGATTAAAAAAAAAATTGAAATTTTTTTTGAAATAAATTGCAATGGATAAGTAATTTTGAAAGATAGATTGGTCAAATCCCTTTTGCAAAATTAATTATCACAACGAAATCTCAAAGCTCAAACATAGTCGGCTCTTCCCCACAATCTGCGAACTTGGAGCCCAAGGATTAGCGTACTTGTAAATCTCTATAATTTTCTCAAGATAAAATTGTTAGATCATATGGTGAATCAAATCGCCTAAGATATAGCTCATACCAATAGAATGTTCTTATCACTGACAAATGAAATAACAACTTGAAAAATTATTAGCAAAATATAGGAAAACACATAGCTAACAAATACCATAAATCAACAAAAGAAGAACACCATGAACTGAACCCCAAAGACTTTCTATTATGATAAAATGTTCCCAACAGAGCAATAGCTCAATACTAGCATTACAAAAAAATTCCCATCCAACGATCATATAAAAATAGAAGCCCAATAGCTTCTTTATATAGAGAAACCCCTCCAAGTGGAAAATAACAGCTAGTTTTCTTGATCCTCATCAAAATAATCTCGACCGCTGAAAATAACTTGATCATCTTTTAATCTCCACTGTCGAATTTTTTATTTTGAGGAAAAAATCGATTTTTTTTAAAAACCACTTTTAATTAATCCAAAAATTAATATTTTGGTTTAATTTCCCCAAAAATTTGACTTTGACTTAACCACCAAGTCCAAGGGCTCAAATTTTCTTAAAATATCCATTTTTACCTTGGTGGGGGACCTCCAAAAATACCCACGAATTTTTTATTATTTTCCACTTTGAGAGAAATTAATTTTTCTATAATCATTTTTTGACTCAAAATTAATTAATTTTGTCTTAGGATTCTTATTTAATTTAGTTGGAAAAATTAATTAATTGACTATAGAGGGGATTCAATAATTTTTCCACTCTCAAATATTTTAGCCATGGTGTCTCACTGTGAGGGGCCATGCACTAAAATATTTCTACATCAAAATATTACAATATCAACCTTTGAAAGGGGAAAACACCTTTAGACATAGACCCTCAATAATTTACCCAATTTTGTGACACAATATATTCTAGTATGAAACCAAGTGTGTTTGTAATAGAATAATTTAGCCATGTTGTCTGATTGCGAGGGACCATGCACTAAAATTATACCCAAACACATTTTTACAATGGACTCGATAAACACTAGGACTCACCTAAGACTTCGTCAACGAATTCGACCCTAGCTTTGGGGTTATTACTGGAAGAAAAACTATTAATGAATTGAGGCTTCTATGATCCATAACATTATTAAGAAGAGTTTCAGCGTAAATCACATGTAGAAAACCTTTGTCGACGTGTTTCAAACCAACTAGTGTGGTTCATCGTCAAGACAAGTTGAAGAGTCAGATTTAAAAAGAATTAAATAAATTAATAACTAAATAAAAAAATTTAATAAAATGTTATGGATACCCCTTCACTTAACTTTGAGTGACTTTATCTTATCCCTATTGAACTTAAATAATTAAATTAATTAATAATAATTACTAAATAAAATTATTCATGAAATAGTATAGATTCAAATATATAATGTATTTATAATATATAAATTATTGAATTTTAAAAATAAAATGAAATAGTACAAGATTCAAATATTTAATATATTATATAAATTATTGAATTATTTATTAAGAAGATAATTAGTTACTTTGACTATATATTATATTACTATTGACCCATAATTAACATTAGAATATTATTATATAATTTAGCTTTTTTTTATATAGTTGTTAATGGTCGCACCTAGCCGTTTGGAAGATCTGCTCTCCCTATTTAACTCGCAGCTATGATCTAACTCCTCAACTTGTCCTGACGATGAACCACACTAGTTGGTTCGAAACACGTCGACAAAGAAAAACTATGTCGATTAGGCGTGTTTACAAACACACATATTTCGCGAGGGTTAAAAAACTTCCCAGGATAAAATCCTTTGTCAAAGTCAAAGGCTTACCTAGGTGTTGTTACATAATTAAATGGTCATACTAGCACCGTTTACAATAAACGCTATAGAAATTGGGTTCACAATGACATATTTATGTTTCCTGATGACTTTGATCCTTGAAAAGTTTGTACACTGCTTCTTCAAACTGTTGACAAAATTGTGGATAACAAGTGTCATTGCCACCCCAATCGGAATCGGTAACGCTTATCAAGTTAATCTCCTTCCCATCATACTTCAGGCAGTGATGAATTATTCCATGTAGGTATCTCAAAATATGCTTGGCAGCTATCCAATGGTCATGACGAGGCTCCAACTGCAATTGACTAAGAACATTTACAACAAAGCATATGTCAGGTCTGGTCTTCACCAAGTACATCAAAGAACCCACTAACTTACGATAGCTTGTAGGATCAACAGGACTAGAGTCGGAGCTTCTCAACTTCTTTAGATTTGTGATCATGGGAGTAGTCATAAGCTTGGAATCCATCATACCAAACTTTTGTAACATTTTGATTATTTATTTTCCTTGACCAAGATATATCTGACCAGATTTTGGCCAACCTTCCACGCAGCTTTCTCATTTAATGCCAAAAATTCGATTTTATTTGAACACATGTCATTTCCTTGATTTTAGGATTCCACATCACCTTGGGACTTCACTTTAACTCCCCCATAATTTTGCACCTCATTTCTACAACATTTAGCATGTGTGGATATTTATTTTTCTCCATTTACTTAATTTTTAACTTAATTAATTGCCAAATTTCCCACTAAACTTAGAAAAAGTGGGTTTTGAGGGTTCAAAACACATTTTTAACCCCTCAAAGTGTGTCATAGTAGAAAGTTGAAGGTGAGAGGTGCAAATTTCATTACTCATACCCCATACAACTTCTCTAGACATTACCTATTACATTACAAATACAATTTTTAATGCAATTTCCACAGTGCAGAAAATCTAAAAAAATAGAAAACGACTACCTAGACCTAACCAAATTCCACAAATTTTTTTATGTGATTTAGTATGGTAATATACATCGACTCTAGACACTAAGATGTGTTAGGGGCTCAACCTTCAAACCGTCACCCTGGGGTAAAAAGTGAGTGAAAAAACCCATGAAATTATCTGCCTCTAAAAAATAAGGGATAATTAACCAGATAAAAAAAACACTCCAAGGTGTACTCGTTTGTTGATCGAGTCCCAACATCCTAGGCCGATTACAAACTCAAAACTCATCATTACTAGTATCATTTATTACAATTCCCCGTAGAGTGTGGAATTTGGGTACAAGAAAAATGATGTGAAATAGAAGTAGAGTTAAAAAACATTGTTGACTGATGATATCTGATGGTACAAGTGTCCTCTGGATCATCCTTGGGCATGGAGTCTTCATATAATCATCAGGTGCCACTCCAGTGGTCAACAAGACCATTCCCTTCAAGCAAAAGAAAAACCAATCATGTACTCCATCTTATACATTCTGATTTATGTGGACCTATGCATGTAACTTCTCTTGGTGGCTACTTGTATTAGATAATCTTTGTGGATGATTTTTCTCGCAAGACATGGATTCTCCTTTTGAACAAACAAAGTCAAGCATTTAACATGTTCAAAGACTTCAAAGCTCTGGTAGAAAAACAAACTAGAAAGCATATCAAAATCTTTAAATCTAACAATGGAGGAGAGTTCACTTCAAATGATTTCATTGACTTCTGCAAATAAGCTAGCATCAGGAAAGAGACCACCATACCATATAACCTAGAACAAAATAGTGTGGTTGAAAGAAAGAACAAAACTATCATGGAAGCAGTCAAAGCTATGTTGCATGATCAAAAACTACAAAAGTTTCTACGAGGAGAAGTTGTTAACACTATTGTCTATTTCTAAAATAAATCTCCACATTGAGCGTTAAACAATAAGACTCCTGAAGAAGTCTTCATTGGTGAAAACTCAAGGCTGTGCACTTAAGGATTTTTGGTTGTCTTGTCTACTTTCATGTGCCAAAGGAAAAGAGGAACAAGCTAGAAGCTTCAGGTAAGAAAGGTACGGTTGTTGGTTAATGTGAAAATTCTAAAGCTTATAGAATATATGTACCTAGTCAAAGTGTTGAAAAATCTAGGGCATTCAAAGTTAATTTCTCTGCTTGATAATTGCTTGTGATGCACTTTTACTTCTTATCATATAATTTTTTCTTCGTTAGCTTATTAATGTGTTCTTTCATCAAGACAATTACCAAAATCCATAATAAAAGACAAGTGACACAGTATGTAGGCTTCTCTAGCCAAGGCCAAAACCTCTCACCTCTTGAGAGGAAAACCCAATCAAAATTCTTCTTCTAGATCTTCAATTGATAAGTACCAAGACCTCGACATAGACCCTTGACCCTAGTATCCTCTCAAAGAACCTTGTCACCAACCTTGATGCTTTGCCTCTTTCTTCCTTCACCTTTCTACTAGATCTAAAACTACTCATTTTCGACTCCTCCTAAAGAAACTGGGTCTCTATCCTTTTTTGTTGAACCTTCACAACTGCCCTAGAGAATCTTGGTCTCTAGGTCTTCTATATAGAAGCTTGGTCTCTACTTCAATTACCTAGAAGAGTCTTTATTTTGTTGTCCCAAAAGATTTCTTCCTTCGCTATCCCAGAAGAAACTTATCTACTGCCTCCCTCATTGATCCAAAAGATCCCTTCTTCGCTACCCCAAAAGATTCCGTTTTCGCTGCCCTAGAAGATCCTTCTTCACTGCCCTTCAATAGTGACTATTGTAACCCTAGAGAAAACCCTTTCACTGCCTCTTCTTCGCACTTCTTTTGTACCTTACTTCGCACTTCTCTTAGGCCAAAATCAAATATAACTTCCTTCTAGCAGAATTGAGAAGAACGAAAGAGCAATTTTGATAAATTATTGCAGAGAAACCATTTTCAAAGTGACAGCGTTAAGAAAGTTGCGATCGGCGAACGCCAATAGTGTTAAATCATCGGGAAAGTGCCTTCAGTATTAAAGCGTCAGGGAGGACCGAATATAGATTAACAAAGGGAATTCATCGCAAAACCAAAGTAGGACAAGCCTTTTCTCTCTCCTCTAGCGGGACGCGTGGTGCAATGTTATTGGTTCCGATAAAGGACACATGGCAGAATACAATTGGTTCTGATAAAGCCACGTGGTATCTGACGTCAGCATGACGTGGCAGTACAGCAGACACGTGGTAGGGGGTTTCAATGTTTTGAGGGGTCCTAAGGGGGCAAAACAGGGTGACACGTGTCACCACTCACAACATGCCACATGGTAGTAATGATGTCATGATCGAAGTTCGCAAGTCGGAGGTTGAAGGATATTGGTGTTTTGTTACATGTGACCCTTCAAAAATTCCGATAGAGGGAGCTCCGATAGAGGGGCTAGCACGCAGTTATGAAGACTTAAAGAGCTCAGGCGCTAATCAGTTTATAAAGAAAAATTGCCCCCGACAGGAGCCTAAATGCCTTAGCACCTCAAGGGCTAAGCCAATGGTCACAGCCCTCAGTCCTATGTAGAGAAATGCAGGAAGGGGCTAAAGCCAAAGGGGCCAAGGAATATCGGAATTCGTTGTTGTTGTAACATTACTTAAGTCAAAAGTTCTGATGAGGCAAAAGCTCCGAAAAGGTAGTTATGGCTATATTACAGGGCATATAGCACCCCAACAGTACAATGCGTGGAAGTGTTAGAAGATGAATAGGTGGGTAGCTGTTGAAATCTCAGAAAGAAGGGAATGTTTATTTGAAATGGACAATTGAAATTTGTGTAGAAAACAACTACGGCCACTCCAGATTTAAAGGCAGAGGATCAGAAATATTGAACCAATTTCCAAATTTAGAGGCTAAGGACTTTCCAGCAGAATTGAGAAGAACGAAAGAGCAGTTTTGATGAATTATTGCAGAGAAACCTGTTATGATAGAAAAAATGCTAAAACTTCAATTAGGGACATGTTCTACTTTCAAGGGAAGCAGTTGCCCGGATATTTCTTTTGCCTGAATGCAAGCATATTTTCCTATATTTGTTCTAGGACATATAGAATATATTTTAAGTTTAATTTTGCATACATGAACTTGAGAGATACTTAAAATATCTTTGTTTTTGTAATTAAATAATGATTATTATTTTGTAAAACTGTTATGTAAAGCACTATATAAACAGTTTTTGAAGATTTAAACAAGGTTGGAATGTGTTGGATTATGTTGGAACTTATGAAGAAAAGAATTGTACATTGATGTAAGTCGTGGATTGTACTCAGAGTGATCAATTTACAGAGATACAAAGAGTTGTGTTCCAGGATTCTCGTGTCAAGCAATTGGTGATGTGTTTTCTTATGTAAAATTGTTTATTTTCTTAGTTTCCATATGTTTTTCCATCTTTATTGTTGCAAGAAGATTAAGGGCCGAAATTGCTTAAGTGTACTATGCTCTAGCTTGTTAGCATTCATCTCAATATGCTCTATATTTAACTGAACTTAAATCATATTCATCTTATTCATTTTATTCACCCCACAAGCACTCTATAAGATCCAAGTGTTTTCCTATCCTACCCTATTATAGCTACTCTGTTATTTTATAATTGATTACTCAAAACTTTATGACTCCATTCCCAATGGACTTTTCTGCATCTTTCAACCAAACTTTTGAAAAACCCATCTCGAACTCAAATAGCCAACCTAAATATGAAGCAGAAATCTAAATCAATGTTGCACGAAGCGCCCCCCCAGTTCCAAGCCCCGAAGCGCGTCCCGTACGGAAGCGCCTAGGAAGCTTCGCCAGAAGCGCACTTCTGAAATTCGGAAGCGCCGCTTCCGAAATTTTTGCCGCTTCCTTGAAATTCGTAGCGTGGTACAGAAGCGCCACTTCCAGGCCTCCGAAGCGTGCTTCATACGGCGCTTCGGGCATCGGAAGCGTGGCACTTCTATACGATTCCAGAAAAGCTTCGCGCTGTTTAGAAAATCGTCTTTTTTTTTCAATTTTTTTTTTAATTTTAGGTGAGTTTGCTTGTTGGGGGTGGGTCCACCTTGGCTTAGCGTGAGGAATGAAGGCAAAAAAAATATAAATATAGCAGATGCTCCCTCATGGTAATGTTAAATTCTTAAAGTAAAAGTGACATTCTCCTTTATTTTTCATTTTCATCCTTTTACTTAAATTTTTAACATTACCATGAAATGACTCAGGATGTTTGAGAGTGGTTCCAGCCTCATTAGACTTCATATGGAGAAAATAGAATTTCATATCCTATTCAAAATTCAATAGAATTAACAGTTTTCAGTAATTCAGGATCAATGGGATTATGGCATTTCATTAGATTATATCAAGTATGAAGGTATGCAATTAGCATTTAATCAAGAGCACCAAGCCCTATATGTACCCTCGTGTTGGTGGTGTTAATTGTTGAAACTTGAACTCCTTTGTCACGCGGCATGCCCTTAGCAAAAAATTACCTTTCAATCAAGTTAAAATCATCTATCAAGCATGTTAAGCTTTTTCTACCATATTTTAAGTCTTGAATTAGGTAGTTTGATCAAAATTGGGCAATGTTGACT
>APFE031515393.1:24692-36708 GCA_000404065.3 Pinus taeda
TCGCAAGAGGGGCAGAGGAAATCAATAGGATTAGACTTTCATTTTATTGTATATGACATTGTGACATGATGAGATACACTATCATATTTTTTGTTGATATTTTGAGGCTGAGTTGGGACTCAGGAGTCAGGACTTACTATTCAGGACATGATTCAATGTTATGTGTGATTTTAACGCTAGAAATGATATTAAACATCTTATATATTAGTTTTTTTATCATATTTATGTGTCAATGTATTTATTTTATGTAAAAATGAAAAAAAATGAATATTTTTGTTCCAAACGATTTTTTCCCGCTTTTTTCCGCTTTTTTCCCGCTTTTTCCGCTTTTTTCCGCTTCATTCCCCACGCCGATTTAATCCCGCTCGCGCTTTTAACAACATTGGTTTCGACATCATGGGTGTCTCTAGCCTGACAGAGATGTCAAAGTTGGGAGATCAGTTACTTCTCAGTAACTGAGTTGTAGTGCAACAGTTAGTAGTGGTAGTGCTATGGGCAGAACGACACAACATGATGAGAGGGGTTGTCGTACGGATGCAGTAGTGGCAGTGGCAAGGCCATGTGTTGCAGTACATGATGCAGCAGTACATAGGATGTTGGGCAGCAACCCTAGCATCAACACCAAGACCAATGTCGAATGATCAGGGTGATGCTCGGTGAAAAGTATTATTAGAGCATAGTCCTCGCTAAGAAGGAGTGTTGATTTGGGGTGGCATCGGATGTGCTATAGCCAAGAAAATTGGTGGGGAGGCTAAAACACATGAGATCTCCAATACCCAGAAATGGTTTGGGCAGAATCTCACCAGTTTGGGAGATATTAAAATAGTTAATATTTTTAATGGAGTCCCTAAGTCTAAACTTAAGGAAAATAAAATATTAATGTGAATTAATATAAAACTGAGTTAAAATGGTCCAAAAGTCATGGATCAAGCCAGATCTAATCTTAGTCGTTGATTAGGGACATACTCTCGGTCGTTGAATTGTCAACGAGAAAAGTATAAGAGGAGGCTTGAGGGTCACTTGGAGAACACACCGAGTTGATCAAGAATTTGATTTTCTAGGGCAGGGCTTGTTGAGGAAATCAAAGGAGTGATCAGAGTTGCAGCTGAGGAGCAGTGAATACAGAAGTAGAGAGGCAAAGAGGGTACTATGAGCATCAGCACATAAGCTAGGAGAGAGGGACGCAAATCTAGCTAGAGGCCACGCAGAGCCAGTCAGGGGCCACGCAGAGCCAGCCAAAAGCTGCGCAGTGCCAGAGAGAGCCAGCGTTGGTGACACAAAGGCTCTAGACGCTGACGCAGTGACTCCAGAGGCTGACACTAGGCCAAAGAGGCTAACGCACGCCCTAGAGGCAGATGTTAGGGATATCATGGGGCAGATTGGAGCTGAGATCATTCTCTGTTGGGTGAGCCAGTTTGGCACTCGGATTGTATTCTAAAACTGCTTAATAATAAAATCCTCAGATAGTTGCACCGGTTTTCCTGCATTGGGTTTTTCCGGGGACATTGGTCCAAAAACAACGGTGTCATTTGTGTGCTTGTTTTTTCCTTCAGTTGATGATCTGTAATGTGTTGAGCATGTACCTGTATTTATTTTCAGTATTTACATGGTAAATAACTTGTTAATTAAACAAAACAAGTAGGCATAAATAAATCAGAAAGGACGTGAAGGGTTTCTAACAGTTAGACCTAGAAATTCCAACAAAAAGAGTAAGAAGAAATATATATAAAGAACACAAAAGAGTTTTGAAATATCAAGGATAATATGAAATTCTATTAAAAGAGTTTTGAAGAATTTAAAAAAAAAATATATATATATATATATATATATATTAAAAAATCACTTTTAAAGGGGGCTTGAAGTACAAAGTCCAAAGGAACTTTAAATATATTCCTAAAGTCATCTCGACAAAACAAAATGGGATCAATCATTGAAAAAAAAATGATGAAACTCAATTCTAAAATGACAAAGGAAGAAAGGTTTTCCTATAATGGTCTTTCATTTATAGATCACAGAGTAATTACCTTAAAAGGAAGTATCCAAGGCAGAGAAGTTAATGTCGCCAAACAAAATGGGATCAATCATTGAAAAAAAATGATGAAGCTCAATTCTAAAATGACAAAGGAAGAAAGGTTTTCCTATAATGGTCTTTCGGTTATAGATCACAGAGTAATTACATTAAAAGGAAGTATTCAAGGCAGAGAAGTTAATGTCGCCATTAGCCCAAGCATCGATAAAAATTATATCAACATCAACTTGGCAAATCAGCTATTAATTCCAAAGCTAAGCATTGGTGTAAAGAAAAATACTTTTGACCAAAAAGAATATAAAATTAGTGATCTACAAGTGACAGTAGGTCATTATGACTACCTATCTCAATTTCATGTTGTAACGATGGATAAAAAGACTAACATCATACTCATTCACCCCTGGTTTAAGGATTTGGGTACATTCATGTTAAACATAGAGAAACAAGTTTTGGCGTTTCCTTATAAAGGGAAGATGGTCATGTTTCGAGACATAACAAGTAAATCAAAATCAATGAAATCTTCATTAGAAGACCTTAAGGATATCTTAGACTTGATGTTTCAAGATAACCAAAAAAATATATCAAAGAAGCAAAAAGAGTTGAAAGAAGTCATCTGCAGCAAAGACAAGTAAATTTTGCGCGTCAAAGATCACCAAGAAAAACTACTCGAACAAGTCAAGAAAGCTAAAGCATCAAAGAAGGAACTCAAGGAACGTTTATTAGAACAAGAAGAAGAGAATTTACGCTTAAAGAGCCTTAACCAAACATTAGTAGAACAAATCAAGTGTTTAAAAGATGAGAAGCGTGAAAGCCAAAATAAAGTTGATTTAGAGAATAAGGAATGCTTACGTCTCAAAAATCATACTCAAAATCTGCTCAAACAGATTAAAACACTCAAGGACGAAAAGAAATCATTGATGAATAAGTTCAAAGAACTTGTCGTGAAAGAAGCATCAAAATCTCCAGATGTAGCAGTCCAAGTTGTAGAAACAAACATCAATACCACTAAAATCGCAGTTCAGGCAAATCCAAACCCTATTGAAGTAAAAACGTACTCAGAGGTTGTTGTTCAAACAGAGGACACCCCAAATAAAGATTCAATAGTTAAGTCAACAACAACAATGCCTGATGGAAATTAGGAAACTGCCATTAAAATGTTTAAGGAAGTTCAAACAAGAAAAATTCCTTATCTACATCCAAATCATAAGAGTAGATGCCTTAATAAATCTACAAATTTATATCACGCAAAACATAAACAAACTTATGTTCCGAAGAATACTGAAATAAGCTCAATCCGGTCATACGATAACTATTCACCACACATCTCCAAGGATCAGAAAATCCCCCAGAAGATTAATCTTGGATGGTCTAATCAGTTTTCAGTACGACAATTCTGTCTATCGTTCAAAACATCATATCGTCTTGTATCAACAAAGATAAAAGCTCAGAAACAAGAAGATATTCCGTACAACAGAAGAGATCTGATCTTTCATGAGTAAGCTTTGAGGACAAAGCTTTTTGAAGGAGAATGCAATGTTATGAACATAAATTATGTAAAAATAGATCAAAATAGATAATAAATAATAATCATAATAATATAAATATAATAATAAATAATAAGTAAATTAACTAATGGTTAGTTAGTTAATAATGAAAAGACATGTCTTAGAAACATGCTTGTTCGTGAAGGGTACTTACCTGGCTAATATACAAGACCCTCATTCTCAATTGTACTCATCCTACAACAATTATTTTATACAATATACAATTACAATTACTATCGTACAATGGATGTCTTTGTCTACGAAGTATTTTAAATATTTCCGCAACGTATACGACTTTTGATCGTTACAGACTCACATGGCACTACGTAACTCTCTCTCTCTTAATTATATGTTACACTCTCTCTTAAACACTCATTATAGACATGGCATATTCCTCTTACACTCATTAATGGCATGTCATAAAATATTCCTCTTACACTTTCTTTAATGCATATGTTACACTCTCCTTTACTAAGGCATGTGTACATCTCATAATGGCATAAGTTACTAAGGCATGTGGTTCTCTCCTTAAAGGCATGACTTTCACTCCCCTAAATGGCATATATTACTCTTCCCCACGGCATGTGTATTTCTCCTTTATGACAATAATTCGTTGGTCCTCCTATATATGTGTCTCATGTCTTCTCACCTGACTACAACTACTTGTGCATTGCACTGTTTTTAAACTAGGTTGGTTCAACCAGTCGAAACCCCATTTCAGTCCAACTAGGCCCTTAAATCGGATCAAGGACCGGTCTGACCGGCTGAGTCTGACTTGAACCGAACCTCAAATTGGGTAGTGGAGACTCAAGCAGCAGAGTTTGACCCTGACAAGGATATTGATCTTGATTTTGATATGGAACTAATTAGTTAGATGAATATCCACTAGTACTAACCCCAAGTCCTCTCCAACTGCAGGCACTTCCTGTCTGACTCTGATTCAGAGTCTGAGCCAAATGATGTTGCCATGTCTAGCAGTAGTGATCACTAATGATTGATCATTGATCATGTTGATCAATAAGATAGTATTTTGTATTAGTGATTTGTAGTCCTGCATTTGTATTGTTTTGTTGTAGAGACCGTTTAGAGCCTCCTTGGTTATGTGTTTTTGCTCTGATCCCCATATATTACATGTATTGAACAGTGCACTAGGTGCCATGTTGATATAATAGATAGATTCATTAGCATACTTTGATCATATGTTGTCTTCTCTCTATTACTCTAATGCTTTGAATTTGGGAACATGAATGAAAATCTTCAAAATATGTTTTTTCGTTAAAAAAAATATATATTTAATGTACTTTTGACAAAGACCAAGTCATCGGAATCAACCCGTCCGAGTCGATTTCGAGTCAGAGTTGACCCTCGGTCAATTCTAAGTCTGAGTCCGAGTTTTAAAACATTGGTGCATTGAAAAAGAAGAATTTGAACTTGAGAGAGAGAGTTGGAGAGGCTTGAAGAATATTGTGAGAGAGAGAGACTTGGAGAGTAAGAGCAGAACTTGGTGAGCCAAGGTTGATTCAGTGCTTTAGTGTTGATTTAGTTGAAGGGAAGGTTGATTGAGTATTTGTATTTGTTGTTGCTACCAGTGATATTCATGTTATAGCTTGTTTAGATTTCGGTGAACGAACTTATTCTCTTGATTACTCATTGTACTTTGTATCTTTGTTGAACAATTGATATCTAATAGAAGAAGAATCTTGTTGGGCCTTCCCCTTGTGGGTTTTGCCCTGGTCATTGGACCTAAATTCTTTATGCCTCATTTTGTTCTTGGTGGTCTTCTATTGTGCATTTGGTTTATGTTCTATCTATAATTGCTCAACTAATATTGTGGCAGAAATAAGTTTTTGGAATAAGTAATTGTTTCAGCATATAACATCATAATTTCAAAATTATATAGGGATCTCATCGGGTCGTTGATGTATTTGGTCAACACAGGACCTAATATTTGTTTTGTAGTGACGTAGTTGAATCAGTTCATAATGGAACCGACTAGAGTTCATTGGGTTGTTGCAAAGCATGTTTTGAGGTATCTCACAAGCACAGCAGATTATGGATTATGGTACAGACAGAATGGAGTGAGGCTTGAGGGCTTCATAGATGCAGATTGGGCAAAGAGCTCCACAGATCGGAAAAGTACTTCAAATTGCATCTTCAGCATTGGGTCAGCAGTGGTTTCCTTGTTTAGCAAGAATCAGAGACCAGTTGCACTTAGTAGCAGAGGTCGAGTACATGGATGCCAGTTTGACAGCATGTGAGGCTGTCTAGATGAGGAAGTTTCTTTTGGGACTTTTCAGACAAGGGATGGAGCCTATTATGATACAATGTGACAATCAAAGTTGCATCAAGCTCTCTGAGAATACACTGTTTCATGATCGCTCCAAGCATATCGAGATTGGGTATCATCATCTCAAAGATTGTATGCAGAAAGGGATAGTGAAGCTATCATACATTCCAACAGAAGAGTAGACAGTAGATATCTTGAGTCTTGACCAAGGCATTAGCAAGAAACAGTTTCAACTATTTCAGAGACAAGTTGGGAGTTGTACAGAATCCCTTCCTCACTAAGAGGGAGTGTTAAAAATCATAGCGAGTGGAAGGTCTTCTCTGACTCGTGCCTTAGCCAAAAAGGCCACGAATTGTCTTTCTCTTAGCATGGTTCTAAATCATGAGATAAGACTTTAGTTCATGTGTAGTGTTGGAAGATCAATTACATGGTCCCTTCTTGGTGAAGTTGTACCCGACAAAGAAATGGTGTTGATTGTGCTTGGAGGCCTTTCTCCTATTTGGGAGACTTTTATCACCACCATTAGCGACATCAACACTATTCCCACATTTGATGAGCTCATAGGAAAGTGTATCCAAGAGGAGGCCAAAATGGTCTCCAAAGGGAGAATTTCACATCATGAAGAAAGAGAAACTACTACATTTTCAGCATATGACAAGAGAAAGAAAGGTAATAAAAAGAAATATGCTTTCAAATCAAGTAAAGCGAATCTAGACATGTCAAAATTCAGATGCTTTAACTGTCAAAAACATAGTCATTTTGCTCGTGACTGTAAAGAAAGAAGAAGAGCTCCTAAATTCAAAAGCAAACTTGATTATAGAAAAAACTCTTCTGAAAATCAAAGAAAAGGGCATTCTAAGAAAATAAGAAATCCAAGATATAGAAATAATGCAACAGAAACTCAATCAGAATATTTTCTTGTTTCTGCTCTTTCTAGTTCTTTCGTAGATTCATTTTATAGTTGGTTAGTTGTTATTGGTGCTTCCAAACATTTTACTAGTCACAAAGAGACACTCTCTAATCTAGTTGAGAGGGAGACTAATTTAAATGTTATCCTTAGAGATAATTCTACTCACCAAATTAAAGGTTATGGTTTAGTTTCATTTCAATTAGATGATGACAAATCTATTTTTCTACAAGAGGTTTTGTACGTACATGGTTTGAAAAAGAATCTTGTATCCATATCTGCTCTAGAAGATAAAGGAATGAAAGTTGTTTTTATTAATGGAAAAGTTCTAACTTGGCCTTTGAACTCAAGTATGAGAGACGCCTTCACTCTTGGATCAAGAAGTGAAGGGCTTTACAAAGTCAATGGTAAACCCATTCATGCATTGGTCCATGATATCGATCTTCAATATGAGCTATGGCACAGAAGATTTGCTCACCTACACTACAAAGCCTTACCTCATGTAAGGAAGATGAATTTTGAATGCTTGAGATCATAATGGATCATGAAAGTGTTTGCCCAAGATGTGCAAGTGGAAAGCATATAAAGGGACCATTCCCTTCAAGCAAAACAAAAACTAGTCATGTACTTCAGCTCATACATTTCGATTTATGTGGACCTATGCCTATTACTTCTCTTGGTGGCTACTTGTATTTCATGATTTTTTTTTATGATTTTTCTCGCAAGACATGGATATTCTTTTTGAAAAAAAATGGAAGCATTTGACATGTTCAGAGATTTCAAGGCTTTGATTGAGAATCAAACAAGAAAGTTGATCAAAGCTTTCCAATCTGATAATGGGGGAGAGATCACCTCTAATGAGTTTAATGATCATTGCAGAGACACTGAAATAAAGAAAGAAACCACTGTGTCGTATAATCCACAACAAAATGGTGTGGCTGAGAGGAAAAATAGAACCATTATGGAAGTAATTAGAGCCATGTTGCATGATCAAAAGCTACCGAAGTTTCTATGGGGAGAAGCTGCAAATATTGTTGTTTATGTGCAAACAAAACTCTTCATCAAGCCTTAGACAATAAGACTCTTGAATAATTTTTCACTGGTAAAAAAGGCCTGAGATGAGTCACTCGAGAATCTTTAGCTATCCTATGTACGAGAAAAAGAACAAACTGGAAGCTTCAAGTAAGAAAGGCACATTTGTTAGTTATTGTGATAATTCGAAAGCTTATAGAATTTATGTACCTAGTCAAAGAACTATTGAGTTTAGCAAAGACGTAACATTTGATGAAGATGCAGCACTTAGAAAAGCAAGAGACTCTCCTCCTCCTACCATTGTTGAAAGACAATTTGTTAATGAAAAAGAGCCTGCATTTGAGTCCAAACTAGAACTTGAGAATGAAATTGTTAATAATCCAATGGGTTCCATGGATCCTCTAGATCCTCCACCACATGATCCTCCTACCAGAAAGAGACCACTATGGCTGCGAGATACCTTGCAAGATGCTGAACAACATGCTGCCCCAAGAGGAATGTTCAAAGAAAGTAAGAAGCCAAGTCAGTTTCAAGGGTACGTTGCTCCCATGAGAAACATCATTCAAGCAAAACCATGCACCTTTGAAGAAGTTGCAAAAGAACAAGTCTGGAAAGATGCCATGACTAAAAAATACGAGTCCATCATCCAAAATGATGTCTGGGAAATGGTTCCTAGACCTCAAGGTAAATCTGTTGTCACTTCCAAAATGGTTGTTTAAGACTAAACATGGTGCAGATGGTAGTATTGAAAAATACAAGGCTAGATTTGTAGCTACAAGATTCTCTCAAAAAGAGGGAATAAATTATGATGAGATTTTTGCACCTATAGCTTGATATACTACTATTCGATTTGTTGTTGCCTTAGTTGCTAGTCAGGGATGGACTCTTCACCAAATGGACGTGAAAACTATTTTCTTGCATGGCTTCCACAAGGAAGAGATATTTGTGGAACAACAACAAGGCTTTGAAGAGCATGACAGGGAAACTCATGTATGCAGACTGAAGAAAGCCTTATATGGGTTGAAGCAAACTCTAGGAGCTTGGTATGCTCACATTGATAGCTAACTGATAAAGCTTGGTTTCACAAGAAGCGGTGCAAACCCAAACCTCTACTTCAAGACAGTCCAAGGTATACCTTTGATTTTGGTAATTGTATGTTGATGATTTATTCTTGACAGGAGGAGAACCTCTTATCCTCCAGTGTAAGAGGGAGTTAGCTTCTAAATTTGAAATGAAAGACCTTGGTTTGATGCATTACTTTCTAAGACTCGAGGTCTGGCAAAAGACCTGGTGAAATTTATCTTTTTCAAGGAAAATATGTTGTTAAGCTTCTTGAAATATTTGCTATGGTAGAATGTATGTCCATGCATACTCCTATGGAAATGAACTTTAAGAAATTATGTAGCAAAGTTGCGAGACCTTGTCTAGCAAATCCCATAGAGTATAGACAACTCATTGGTGCTTTGATATTTTTAGTAAACACTACGCCTGATATATGCTTTGTTGTAAACACTTTAAGTTAGCATATGATTTATCCCTTTCATGCCCACTGGATTGTTGCAAAACATGTACTCAAATACTTGCATGGAACTATAAATCTAGGATTGAAATATACTGCTAAAAATGTAAGACTTCATGGATATATTGATGTTGATTGGGTAGGTAACTCTATTGACAGAAAGAGCACTTTTAGGTGTTGCTTTAGCTTGGGATTTGTCATGATCTCTTGGATGAGTAGAAAGAAGAAGTCTGTTGCACTAAGTACAGCTGAAGTTGAGTACATTGCTGCTAGCATGGCTAGCTGTGAGGCAATTTGGTTGAGAAAGCTTTTTGGGGAACTATTTGAGCAAATTATAGACACAACAGTTATATATTGTGACAATAAGAGCGGGATTTGTCTTGCAAAAAATCTTGTGTTTCATGACAAGTCCCGGTATATTGAGATCAAGTATCACTATATCCGGGATATGGTGCAGAGAGGAGCAGTGAGGCTCCATCACATCTCCATTGATGATCAGATAGTTGACATTCTTACCAAGCCTTTACCGAAAGAGAAGTTCTTGGCTTTTAGAGAGCAGCTTGGACTTACGGACGTGACCTTTCCCGGAGGTGGTCACAGCTGATCGAAAACACAGAGCTGCCTTTCCCCCCCTATCAGAGCTCACAGGATTAGGGAATGATGTCGAAAAGCTCCCAAGGATGAGGGACCTCTTATGTAGTGTGTGCCACAAGAGTAGGCCTCAGTATGCATCTGACCCACAGTCTGGGACATGGGAAGATGTTAATTTATGGTATGTTCTATGCTTATAGCAACTTACTTATCTTTCTTATTATTATCCACAGATTAGCAATCACATGTACATAGAGTAAAGTGCAGATAGAACATTAAACGATCGATAGAAAACAAGCCAAGACAAGAGACACAAGATGTGGTGGCTAGCCAGGGACAAACCCCAATGTGGGGAAACCCTTTGATCAAATCTTCCTTTATCTTCAATAATCCAGCAGAGAGGAATAGTACATAAATCTGATTTACATCAGCAGCAGCAAACCCTAGATCAGCCAAACTAGGGCAAACAATATCTTGCAAACCGACCGTTGGATCGGCTTGATTCCACCACCAAAAAATGCGGCCTTCAAAGGATATCCAAATGGACCTACAACGTAGTTCTGAGGAGGGAGTCTTCTAGTCAACGCTGGTCAAACTTTGGTTCTGCAGTTGCAGCCCTAAATTCTGCACCTTCCTTCCACACATGTGAGAGAAGAGTCTCTTTTTGTGCAGTAGGAGAAGAGCCTCTTTTTTGCGCAGGAGAGAGAGAGATGTGATGAGTGAGTGAGTCCAAATGAGGAAAAGGCCTCCTGTATTTATACACAACTTGTTGATGATTGATGCGACTATTGGGCTTCTGAGCCTACATGAGTTGCTAGTTGGCTTGATAATTATTCATAATCAAAATAAATTCATATCTCCATAAATACTTATCGGAATCGGATGATCTTTAGATCAATCCTACACTTCTCGACGAGAGGAATCTAATAAAAATATCATCGGCCATGAATAAGATGACCCACATGGAGTTTGGCCCTAGTCGCCAATTTTAACACTCCCTCTCAACTAGGGAGAACTCTATTTGCAATCTGTCTATCGGTCGCTACTATTCATCCATCAAATGCACTGCCCTATACAGCTTGACCCCTGCTCTGCTTTGCTCTATTCTCCCTGTTCTACTCTATTCTGTTCTGCCCTATTCTGATCTACTCTACTCTGTTCTGCTCTGCTCTGCTTTGTCCGAATTATGAAGAGGAAGAAATGGTCGAGGATGTATCATACTAACTCAAAGTCAGTCTCAAAGTATGTACCACTGGTCTCAGACCAATCTCAATTGACCCGAAGTCAGCGTCATAGTGGGTACAACTCCTACCACTGGTCCCAGACCAGTGTCATCCTCCACTAACTCAAAGTCAGTCTCAGAGTGTGTACCACTGGTCCTAGACCAGTGTCATCCTCCACTGACTCAAAGTCAGTCTCAAAGTGTGTACCACTAGTCCCAGACCAGTCTCAACCGACCCGAAGTCAACGTCATAGTATGTACCACTCCTACCACTGGTCCCAGACTAATCCTTCCTGACCCGAAGTTAGTCTCAAAGTGTGTACCACTGGTCCCAGACCAGTCTCAACCAACCCGAAGTCAACGTCATAGCGGGTACAACTCCTACCACTGGTCCTAGAGTAGTATCATTAACTCAAAGTCAGTTTCAAAGTGTGTACCATTGGTACCAGATCAGTCTCAACCAACCCAAAATCAACGTCATAGTGGGTACAACTCCTACCACTAGTCCCAGACTAGTATCATTGATCCCAAACCAATGGTGAGGTTAAACCATATGTTGACTCAACGTTTTGACTGCAAAGCATATGTCTAGACGGGAGTTCACTAAGAACATTAATGCTCCAACGAGTTGACGATACTCGGTGACATTTCGTAAAACAGGTCCAACAACGCTACCGCTTAACTTCTTAAAGGCAAGCTCCATCGGGGTAGTTACAGGCTTCCAATCCACCATACCAAATCTTTACAATATTTTCACCACATATTTTCCTTGAGATAGGAAAATTTCCCTTGGCTTCTGCCAGACTTCAAGTCCTAGGAAATAGTGCATCAGTCCTAGGTCCTTCATTTCAAATTTAGAAGCCAACTCCCTCTTACATTTGTGAA
>APFE031515393.1:37544-50469 GCA_000404065.3 Pinus taeda
TCATGACTAATCACGACTTCCCTTTGACCGGCTACATAGATTCTATAGCCCTTAGTATTTTCACCATAGCCCATGAAGGTTCCTTTCTTTCCAGATGCACCCAATTTATTCCTTTTCTCTTTCGACACATGAAAATATACAAGGCTTCGAAAAATTCTAAAATGAGATACGTCAGGTTTCTTACCAGTGAACATTTCTTCAGGAGTCTTGAAACCCAATGCTTGATGAGGACATTGGTTTTGTACATATACGGCGGTGTTTGCAGGTTTGGCCCATAGAAACTTCGGAAGTCTTTGATCATGGAGCATGGCACGGACAGCTTCCACAATCGTACGGTTCTTCCTTTCCACCACACCATTATGTTCAGGAGTATATGGTGTAGTAGTCTCCCTCTTAATGCCAGCGTCTTTACAAAAGTCATGAAACTCATTAGATTCATATTCAATCCCATTGTCATTCCTTCAAATCTTGATCTTCTTTTTGGTTTGATTCTTGATCAAGGCTTGAGATGTGTCACAAGACATGACACCTAGCGGACTTCCTCTGACCTGATATAATGAATCAACTCGAAACCCAAGAGTGAAGGCATCTTTATCATTGTTTTTCCATACACATACCTTGCCATCGCTGAAGGTCACCTTGTAGCCTTTGTCTTCCATTGCCGAGATGGACACCAGGTTCTTTTGAGGTCAAGTACATATAATACATCCTGTAAGTGGATCGTATTACCTTGATTCAATTTGAGAGAGACATTGCCTACACCCTTCACGGGATATTTCATATTATCTCCAAGGGCAATTTCCAGGTTAGTTTCTTTCTCTATCAAATTATGGAGAACTTCTTTGTAACCAGTGAAGTGCCTTGAGGCACCACTATCAATAAGCCAAATTCTCATTGAGTCCAAAGGAGCAGAGGTAGATAGAGCAGCTGGTAGATAATATTCATCCTGCTTATTTTCAACAGTGTTGGATTCATACCTAGAATTTCTAGCCTTCTTGAATGGTGTCCCCTTCCTTTATTTCCAACACTCCTTTTCCCTTTGCTATTGAATTTTCCATTCCTTTGATTGCCATGAGAGAGATTTTGATCATCATCCCAGTGTGATTCCTTTCTATCAGGGCACTCCCTTGCATAGCGACCTGCTTTATCGCAAATGTCACATTGTCCTTTTCTTCCACCCTTAGGTCCAGCCTTTCCTTTTGATTTAGTCCCGGAATTATTTCTTTTCTTAGCCTGAGAAGAAAAGGCAGCAGGAGGACCTTTAGGCATGGGCATTTCTTGCTCTTCTACCCTTGTTTCTTCTTGAATGCATCTAGCCATTAATTCCTTGAAACCAAGAATTACTATTCAGAATAGTAGTCCTGAACACGTACCATTCGGATGGTAGTCCTCCAAGAGTTGTGAGTGCCATTTCCCTATCAGTTATAGTCTCCCCAATAGATAGGAGATCGTCCCTGATCTCGGTGATTCTTAAGAAGTATGCTTGCATACTCTCATCTTTGCCCTTCTTAATTTCCTTCAGCTTATTTCTAAGAAACAAAATTTGATTTGCATCATTAACTTTAAATAAACTCACCAGTCTATCGTAGATTTCCTTGGAGGTGTCCAGGTCAGAGATGTAGGCCACCAAGCGCTTGTCGATAGAATCCCGGATGATCTTCTTTGTTTTGACTTCGTCGGTTTTCCATTTGTTCCTGGCAGTAGCGGGTGCATTTGATGGTGGCTCGACAATATTGCCTCTCACATGGTCCAACACTCTTTGATCTTCTAAGGTTAGATCAAGAGACATCTTCCATCCGTGATAGTCAGCTTTCTCACGGAGCTTGTCTTCGGCAGGAAAGAGTGTTGAGGACCCCATAGTTCTTTTAGGATAGCCTTATCAATCTTCTCTTCGGTGATTTCTCTTGCTCTTGCTCGGGCTTTGTCTTCACCTCAGCTTTGATACCATGTTAATTTATGGTATGTTCTATGCTTATAGCAACTTACTTATCTTTCTTATTAGTATCCACAGATTAGTAATCACATGTACATAAAGTAAAGTGCAGATAAAACATTAAACGATCGACAGAAAACAAGCCAAGAAAAGAGACACAAGATGTGACGGCTAGCCAACGGCAAACCCCAATGTGGGGAAACCCTTTGATCAAATTTTCCTTTATCTTCAATAATCCAACAGAGAGAATTAGTACATAAATCTGATTTACATCAGCAGCAACAAACCCTAGATCAACCAAACTAGGGCAAACAATATCTTGCAAACCGACCGTTGGATCGGCTTGATTCCACCATCAAAAAATGTGGCCTTCAGAGGAGATCCAAATGGACCTACATCGTAGTTCTGAGGAGGGAGTCTTCTAGTCAACGCTGGTCAAACTTTGGTTCTGCAATTGCAGCCCTAAATTTTGCACCTTCCTTCCACACGTGTGAGAGAAGAGTCTCTTTGTGCGCGGTAGGAGAAGAGCCTCTTTTCTGCGCAGGAGAGAGAGAGAGAGAGAGAGATGTGATGAGTGAGTGAGTCCAAATGAGGAAAAGACCTCCAGTATTTATACACAACTTGTTGATGATTGAATAGATGTGAGTCGTGACTGTTGGGCTTCTGAGCCTACATGAGTTGCTGGTTGGCTTGATAATTATTTCATAATCAAAATAAATTCATATCTCCATAAATACTTATTGGAATCGGATGATCTTTAGATCAATCCTACACCTCTCGACGAGAGGAATCAAATAAAAATATTATCAGCCATGAATAAGATGACCCACATGGAGCTTGGCCCTAGTTGCCAATTTTAACAGAAGAGCCACCTATCTGGCCAATAGGTGTAGTGAGACTTGTCTATTTGACTTGTCTAGGATGCAGGTGTTCCACCACTTGACACTTGGTTGTGCTTGATTCTTGTATGTGTGACTTGTTTGAGTCTTTTCTATGTGATGTCTGTGTTTTATCACCTATTTTTTTTAGATGAAAATTGGTTGAGTATAATCCTTGTTTATGTGACATGTGATGGTTCTTTCGCTTACAAATTTGTGTCAAGTGGATGATTCTTCTTTAAATTGCAACTTCATTGTTACAGATGTTACTGAGCAGAGTTGAACTGAGACGAATGAAAGAGATCAGAGGAAGTAGAGATCTTTGATGCAGAAAGAAATTCCTCCCTAACTGAGAGGGAGTGTTAAAATTTGACAGCTCGGGGATGAATTTCTCCTAGAAAAAATCATATCTTTCAGTTTTGTTTGAACCACCTATAATAAAATTTCATTTCTAACAATTCTAATATGACTTTCCAAAAATAGTAAGTCACATCTCAATTTGGAAGTGACTTTCCAAAAATATAAAGTCATGTCTAAATGATCAAGGATGATTTCGACATATGGAATCCACTTTAAAATCAAATCAATCATGATTATACAAGTCAAGAATTAATATTTTTATCTTTACTAGTATTATTATTATTATGATACTATTATTTATAAAATAGTCTAAAATCATTCACCTTTAATGGATTAATAAAAACGAATTCTCATGAAATAAGTAAATTAAATTGAGAATCTCTTACTTGGCAAATTGAACCTCTCTCTTGGAATAAAATAGTAACTCCACACTTAAGAGAATGTAACACTCCCTCACTAATTAAATGTATGACAAAAGTGTAACTCCTCATTAAATGCACTTGTAACTCTCTCATTCAATTTGATTTGTAACTCTCACCAAATACTCTCTCTCTCCTTAATTCGAATTGTAATTCCTTAAGACAAGTACATCTCTCTCTATTCTTGGGATGAGTTACACTTCTCCTCAAGTAACTCCTCCCTCAAGGAATTCAATTCTCTTATTATTGCCTCAAGGAATGAATTCATTTTGTAATTCTCATTTCTCATCAATTTAAACAAGAGCGGGTGAGAGTTAAGAGTAACATATTCATTGTGAAGGAGAGCTAGAGTTGAGTGTGTGCAATGGAAGTGTGGGAACAAGTGAAGAGTAAGAACAAGGGAAGAGTTGAAGCAAGTGTGTAGGACAAGCTCTAATCAAGAGGAGGATATTTTCCAACAAAGAGCAAGATCACTTCAGCTGCAAGTTGATCAAACATTGGGGACTTTATTTATTCTCATTCTCTCTCTCTCTCTTTGTACTCTGCTGAACAATTGAAGAAATCTAATAGAAGAATAATCATTTGGGTTTTCCCCTAATGGGTTCTTCCCTGCTCATTGGACCTAACTCTCACTGTCTCATATTTGTGTTTAGTTATCTTCATATGATCCTTAAGTTTATGTTCTATCTACAATTGTTGTTCTGAAAAGTTGTGAAGAAGGAATCTACATTCTAAGTAATTGTAACAGCAGAGTACATTCAGTTTTCTACAAAGTACATTCAACTTTATGCAAAGTACATTCAATTTTCTGCAAGTACATTCAGTTTTATGCATAGAACTTTCAAGTTTTTGTAAAGAATTTTTAAGTTTTTGCATAGAACTTTCAGATTTTAACATTATTCACTAAGTAGTTGCAGAGTTTCATGGAAAATTGACACTTGTATAATATTAGTGTTGGTAATAGTGAACTTGAGGAAAGTTTTGTTGTTTTCCATCCTATTTCAGGACTACAAATGCAATTTACATTTTACTTGCCAAAAAACAGTCGAAGGGAATTGACAACTTGGATAAGGTGCATAGAGAAATTTGTTAATAATTTAGTGGACTTATTGAGAGGGATGTTGAATGATGATTCGCTTGAAAATTTCAACTCTGATATACATTTTGCAAGAAGGAAATAGAGTTACCAGCATGCCTATGTTTAAGATGACTAATCTAGATGAGCATCCCTAGGATGAGCAAGGTACCATCTTTGTTATGTACAAGTAGTCTAAGGAGTTGTGTAGAGAATGCCCAGTGCATAAATACATGAAAAGAAGGTGCAGATATCAGGAGTTTGGCCCTGTGGAACACCCCCAGTAATATGAACAACATAACAAATGTGTCATCTATATACATCCACGCCATTTTTTAAATGGTAGTTAACGGATCGACCTGTCGAAGAAGATTAAATATTGATATCAATTCAACAATTTTAATAAGCCAATCCATACCTTAAAGATTGTTATGAAATGTGGGCTTTTGTTTGGAGAGATTGTCCTTTAAGGGTCATTGGAGGCAAAGCATTGGGCCCAATTTGAAAACCTTACATTCACCTTCATATTGTTAGTTTTCGTAGCACTATACAGGTGTTCTAGTCTCGACTTTGGTTAGAGAGGCTAAGGAACACAAAATCTCCATAATCCAGAAAAAGTTTTAAGAGAAAACGCCAAGAGATGTCTCAATTAAGTTAATCGATCAATAATTAAATATTTCCTAAGTCTAACTTAAGAAAAGTGATTAATTAACGGCAATTATTTGATAAAGGTGAGATTTCTCTACAAACTCACATGGATCGAGTTAGAGATGATCTTAGTTGTTGATGGGAATCTAATCATGGTCGTTGGTTCACCAGCAAGAGATTATAAGAGCACCTTGATGGGGATGGAAAAGACACAACAATGAGGTCAAGTTCCTTGGAAAATCGAGCTATCTAGCAACAGCAGCTGAGCAGGGAGGCAGCACCAAAGACGCTAAGTTATTCCACTAGAGGTTGCACAGGGATTGTGTAGGTATGTTAAAATTGGAAACTAGGGCCAAACTCCATGTGGGTCTTCTTATTTATGGCAGCTGATATTTTTCTTGGATTCCTCTCATTGAGAGGTATAGGATTGATCTAAAGATCATCTGATTCCGACATGTATTCATGGAGATATGAATTTATTTGTGATACTTGACAATTTGTCAAGGTCGGCCAGCAACCAAATTAATCCCACTCATCCTCAACGTCGCACCATAAATAGAGGTGGCTTTCAAGTCATTTGGTCATTCATCTCTTGTGATCTCTCTCCACTTGTTTGGGTTTTGGTGGTAGGAGAGATCTAAAGGAGAATACGCTGCCCTAGAGGAGATGCCCAGCCCTAGACGCTATCTAAGGAGACCTATATGTTGCCCTAAATTACAATCATGAGACATCTAGACGCAGGCCCTCTACATGCAGTCATGGAGGAGTATTATCACAGTGAAGAGAGGCTCCTACGTTGTTCTAAAGGAGGCTCTTCTACGCACCAAGGAGAAGCTTTAAGGAAGTCTCTATACAATGCCAAAGGAAGCTCGAAAAGAGCCCTAGCCGCAGTCTTCTACGCACAACTAACCATAGTCCTAATGGGAGGATACTAGTCTAACCCTAGCCGCAAATAATGAAGAGATTTGGCCGCAGTCCTAGGGGAGCTCTAGCAATCAAAGAGAGCTTCAATACGCTGCTTAAAAGGTCCCTAATCCATAGTCTAATCCTCAGCCTAATCTGCAGTCTCAAGAGGAATCTATCTACCCTAGCCACAGTGAAAGGAGAAGGTTCCAGCCACCGAAAATGGAGGTCTCTAACGGTTGTCAAATTGTGCCTTAAACCGCAGTCCAAACAAGGAGTTTAATCTGTTATTTAGTGATGCCCTAATCCGCAGTTATGAAGATGCTTTATCCGCAGCAAAGGAGGATTGATCAGCAGTGAAACATAAGCCCTATACACAGTAATGAGGAGGCCTTACATCCGCAGTTAAGGGTGGACCTAATCGTTGTTCAAAGAGGCCCATATATGTTGTATAAAGGAGGCCTAACCGAGACCTAAAGTGCCCTAAACACAGCAGGTTGTCAGCGTGAGAGTGGCATGGTTTGGGCACCTCTTTTGTGACAGTATAAGGTTGGTTTCTTCTTACAAGAGGACCGAGTTAGAGGAGGATAATATCAGCCCTGTTGAGGTGTTATTGAAGGGACAAGCCATAATGAATATGATGCCTGAAGACTGTGTGTTAGGCCGTAGGCCATAACACCACAATCAAGCATTTCGTATGAGTGCATGAGGACCTATATATGCCCAAATCTTCAGCTTAATCTAGGAGTTGTCTTGTGAGATAATTCTGTTGAGATCTAAGGCCATCTTAATGACTATTAGAGGGTTGTATGATGCTATTGTAATATGAGATGGACAGCACTATTATCATGGGTTAGTACTACAACATTGAGGATTAGTCAGCTAGCAAGGTGCAGCATGGTGATGGAATCACCTTGGAGAATCAGTTGAAGAATGAGGACTGATAAGTATGCCTTCACCTGAGTTCAGAACTCCAGTCCTTGTCATCAAATCTACAACCTCATTATGTCTTCTTCATGATGAAGATCTCTGATGTCTGATCTCTTATTTTGGCAAGTCAAAGTGTTGACTTCAAATGTATTTGTGTTATCTCTCTCTGTTGAACTATCGAAGAATATAAGAAGAATTGATCAAGGGTTTCCCCACATTGGCTGGTGCCACATCTTGTGTCCTCTTGTCTTGGCTTGTCTTCTGATGTTTATGTTTATGTTCTATTTGCACTTTACTATCACGCTGATGTGATTGCTAATTTGAATATTGTCATTGAGCTAAAATGAAAAATTGAAGTAAATTGCTTTCAGCATAGAACATACCTAAAGTTAACATAGTATCAGAGTTGAGGTGAAGACAAAGCTCAAGCATGAGTGAAAGAGCAATCACCGAAGACAGTTGGAAAGGACATAAGGGTCAATGGGTTCCTCATCCCACTTCCCGAGGAAGAAGTGTTGGATTACGTGAAGGGTAAAATCCTTGAGCCTCCATCAAATGCACCGGCTGCTCCAAAGATCAAGTGCACCAAGGGGGAATTCGAAGCGAAGAAGAGATTCCATTGACAAGTGTATGGTGCCCTACCTAAAGTTCACTTCAATGGAAAGTCTGGATCTAAGGGTGGAAGGAAGGGCAAATGCCTTGCTTGTAATAAGTTTGGCCATTTTGCAAGGGAGTGTCCAAATAGAGGGGACACGTCTCATGATGATGATCACAATCATTCCAAGGGCATCTTCAATGATCGAAGGAATGACAGGTACAATGGCAGTGGGAAAAGGGAATGCAGGACATCAAGGAAATGGCCGACTCTCCAAGAAAGCAAGGACCTCTAGGTATGAAGAGTCAAATGTTGTTTTGGATAAGCAGAAGGAGTATTATCTTATATTGGCCCTCTCCACTACCTATCCTCCGGAATCCTTGGGAAATTGGCTTATTGATAGTGGTGCTTCAAGGCACTTCACCAAATACAAGGAAGCTCTCTCTAATTTGATAGAGAAGGAAACAAACTTGGAGATTATTCTTGGAGATGATGCCACCTATCCCGCAAAGGGTGTAGGGAATGTTACTCTTCCACTGGATCAGGGTAACTCAATTCATTTACAAGAAGTTCTTTATGTACCAAATCTCAAGAAGAACCTGGAGTCCATTTCAGCAATGGAAGACATAGGTTACAAGGTGGCATTCATCGATGGAAAGGTATGTGTTTGGAAAAGGAATTTTCAAGATGCCTTTACTCTTGGGTTCAGGATTGGCAATTTGTATCAAGTTGCAGGAAGTCCATTGGGGACCATGTCGTGTGACACATCTCTTCTATGGCACTGGAGCTCTGCCCATCTTCATTGTAAGGCCCTGCCCGATGTGAGTTGGATGGTGACAGGGATTCCTGAATTCAAGGAAGAGCATGAAGGTACATGTCCGAGATGTACCGAAGGAAATCTTACAAGGGGATCATTCCCCTCATGTAATAGCAAGACCTCAAATGTGGAACAACCAGAGGGTTTTGAGATTCATGATCGGGAATCTCATGTATGCAGGTGGAAGAAAGCTCTCTATGATTTAAAGCAAGCACCCCGAGCTTGGTGTGAGAGGATTGATAGCTATCTGATGAAGTTGAGATTCACTAGGAGTGAAGCCGATCCAAACCATTGCTTTAAGGTTGTGGATGATAGACCTCTCATACTGGTACCTTACGAGGACGACCTCTTTCTGACAGGTACAAACCCTCTCATTTGCAAAAGTAAGAGGGAGTTGGATTCCAGATTTGGAATGGTGGACTGCAAGCCTGTGACTACCCAGATGGAGCCTAACTTTAAGAAGTTATGCAGTAGTGCTACCGGACTTGATTTGGGAAATGCCTCTGACTTTCATAAACTCGTAATAGCATTGATGTTCTTGGTGAACTCTCATTCGGATATATGCTTTGCAGTTAGCATGTTGAGCCAACATATGGTTGAGCCTCATCACTCGCATTGGATTGGTGCCAAGAATATTTTTGAGATATCTATAGGGGCACAATCTCTCATGGATTGAGGTACACTGTCGGGTATGTGAAGCTGCATGATTATTCTAATGCTGACTGGGCAGGCAGTGTGGAGGATCGCAAGAGCACTTCTAAATGCTAGTTCTCTTTGGGTTCTGCTTCGATCTCCTAGATGAGCAGGAAGCATTAGACGATTGCTTTGAGCACCAATGAGGCCGGATACATAACTGTGAGTATGGCCTTTTGTGAAGCTGTCTGGTTGTGGAAGCTCTTATGTGAGCTGTTTGAACACGTGTTGGATACCATTGTGATCTTCTAGGGTGGAATTTGATTGTTGAGGAATCTTGTGTTCTATGATCGCTCCGAGCATATAGACATCAGGTACCGTTTTATCTAGGATATGGTACAATGAGGAGCAAGAAGGCTCCGACACGTTGGGACTAATGTGCAAGTCACCGATACTCTGACAAAGCCCCTGGGAAAGGTCAAATTCGTGACTTTCCAAAAACAACTTGGAGTTGTGGATAGACCCTCTCCTGAGGATCCTGTATGATATGGACATTGAGCTCGGGGAGCTCCAGGGGTTTGGGGGTACTTCTTGGAGCGATGAGCAACCATAGGGTGAGTGGTTCAGCCTTCTCCTGGGATGCCCCATGGCAACATGTAGGCAGGATGAGTGGTTCATCCTTCTCCTGCTGACATCCTACCCATGCAGTCTGGGACTCATGGGAAGTACCTCTCATCTGGCCAATGAGCATGGAAATGAGGATAGGGACCATAGTACTACTAATGGACACATCATGTAGTACTGTACTCCCTATGCTAGGATGATATTGATCTGGGATCAATTGGAACTGACTTCAGGTCAGTAAGAGTGGTATGAGACACTCTATTTGGAATTGATTTCGGATCAGTAAGAGTGGTATGAGACGCTCTGTTTATTTGGAACTGATTTCGGATCAGTAAGAGTGGTATGAGACACTCTCTTTATATGGGACTGACTTCGGGTCAGTAGAGAATGGTATGATACATTCTCAATCACTTCTTCTTCGTCATAGTCCAGCAGAGCAGAACAATGCATGACATTGCATTAATGGCGGAGATAGTACGGATTGGCAAATGGATTAACAGATGGAGTTCTCCCTAGTTGAGAGGGAGTGTTAAAATTGGCAACTAGGGCCAAACTCCATGTGGGTCTTCTTATTTATGGCAGCTGATATTTTTCTTGGATTCCTCTCATTCAGAGGTGTAGGATTGATTTAAAGATTATCCAATTTCGACATGTATTCATGGAGATATGAATTTATTTGTGTTACTTGACAATTTGTCAAGGCGACCAACAACCAAATTAGCCCCACTCATCCTCAACGTTGCACCATAAATAGAGGTGGCCTTCAAGTCATTTGGTCACTCATCTCTTGTGATCTCTCTCCACTTGTTTGGGTTTTGGTGGTAGGAGAGTTCTAAAGGAGAATACGCTGCCTAAGAGGAGATGTCCTAGGCCTAGACGTTGTATAAGGATACCTATACATTGCCCTAAATTACAATCATGAGACGTCTAGACGTAGGCCCTACAGACGGAGTCATGGAGGAGTATTATCACAATGAAGAGAGGCTCCTACGTTGTCCTAAAGGAGGCTCTTCTACGCCGCACGGAGAAGCTTTAAGGAATTCTCTATATGCTGCCAAAGGAAGCTCCAAAAGAGCCATAGCCGCAGTCTTCTACACATGGTTAGCCGTAGTCCTAATGAGAGGATACTAGTCTTACCCTAGCCGCAAATAATGAAGAGATTTGACTGCAGTCCTAGTGGAGCTCTAGCAGTCAAAGAGAGCTTCAATACGCTACTTAAAAGGTCCCTAATCCGCAATCTAATCCTCGGCCTAATCCACAGTCTCAAGAGGCATCTATTTGCCCTAGCCACACTAAAAGGAGAAGGTTCCAGCCACCGATAATGGAGGTCTCTAGCAGCTGTCAAATTGTGCCTTAAACCGCAATCCAAACAAGGAGTTTAATCTGTTGTTTAGTGATGCTCTAATCCACAATTATGAAGAAGCCTTATCCGCAGCAAAGGAGGGTTGATCAACAGTGAAACATAAGCACTATACACAGTAATGAGGAGGCCTTGAATCCGCAGTTAAGGGTGGACCTAATCGTTGTTCAAAGAGGCCCCTATTCGCTATGTAGAGGAGGCCTAACCGAGACCTAAAGTGCCCTAAACACAGCAGGTTGTCAGCGTGAGAGTGGCATGGTTTGGGGATCTCTTTTGTGATAGTATAAGGTTGGTTTCTTCTTGCAAGAGGACCGAGTTAGAGGAGCATAGTATCAGACTCGTTGAGGTGTTATTGAAGGGACAAGCCATAATGAATATGCTGCCTGAAGACTGTGTGTTAGGCCGCAGGCCATAACACCACAGTCAATCATTTCGTATGAGTGTATGAGGACCTATATATGCCCAGATCTTCAGCTTAATCTAGGAGTTGTCTTGTGAGATAATTCTGCTAAGATCTAAGGCCATTTTAATGACTATTGGAGGGATGTATGATGCTGCTGTAATTAGAGATGGCCAAAGCTATTATCATGGGTTAGTATTACTGCGTTGAGGATTAGTCAGCTAGCAAGGTGCAGCATGGTGATGGAATCACCTTGGAGAATCAGTTGAAGAATGAGGACTGATAAGTATGCCTTCACCTGAGTTCAGAACTGCAGTCCTTGTCATCATATCTACAACCTCATTGTGTCTTCTTCATGGTGAAGATCTCTGATGTTATTTTGGCAAGTCAAAGTGTTGACTTCAAATGTATTTGTATTATCTCTCTCTGCTGAACTATCGAAGAATATAAGAAGAATTGATTAAGGGTTTCCCTAGATTGGTGTTTGTCCCTGGCTGGTGCCACATCTTGTGTCCTCTTGTCTTGGCTTGTCTTTTAATGTTTATGTTTATGTTCTATCTGCACTTTACTATCACGCTGATGTGATTGCTAATCTGAATATTGTTATTGAGCTAAAATGAAAAATTGAAGTAAATTGCTTTCAGCATAGAACATACCTAAAATTAACAAGGCAACTTCAGTGTGGCAGTTCAATTTTGTTCAGCAGGGGAACGATTCAGTGACTAGAGCTAGGAAAATTTTCCAGAGGACCGAAGGATCACTTCTAGTAGTAGCAACAGGCAGAATGACTTGATCAAAGGCAAATTCATGATGTGTGTGTTTGGGTTTGCGCAAGCACTATGCAGGGACCTACACAAGGGTTCTTGAGGGCTAGTTTTTCTTAAGCAGGTTGTGTCGGGATTGCTCATGGAGAGAGAAAATCCCCTCTAATAATTTTGGCCATATTATTCGCTGAGGATTGCCAGCTTTGGGCATCCAAATTATACTCAGATATTCACTGTTGCATAATAATAATAAACCCGTCATCTACTGCACTGGTTCCCACATTGGGTTTTTCTAGGGACATTTGTCCAAAAATAACGATGTCAATTTTATTGTGTGTGCTCTATATTTTTCAGTTCCAACATTTTATTTTCCACAAAATTTTTATGGTGAAAATTGCAGTTGTGATTTTATTCGTTGTTTGTCATAGCAAATAAACTGCACTTAATAATAATAATTAGTTAGAAGAATAATTTCCAGTTGCTGCAATAGAGTTGAAAATGAAGTGAACAAAGTTCCTTCTATAAATTAATTACTCCAAAAGACTTGGAATATCAAGATATCCATTAAGGATATAAATATTATATT
>APFE031515393.1:53954-66018 GCA_000404065.3 Pinus taeda
CAACAAGGTTGATGATAGGTTGATAGCCAAAGGCTTGGTGATCAGCCAAACGTGGCGGCTCTAATACCAAATGAAGCGAACAAAGTTCCTTCTATAAATTAATTACTCCAAAAAACTTGGAATATCAAAATATCCATTAAGGATATAAATATTATATTAAATATATGAATAAGAATAAGAATCAATGAATTACAATGAGAACGAGAGGCTTGCTTATATACCAAGCAAGTGTATCTTCATGAAGAGTCATGTCATATTAGACATGCCTCTTCAACCTAATTACTGGCTTAACTAACTATTATTTATGATTATTATCTTTACATTATATTTTATATTATTTATATATTTTATTCGTTACAGAAAATTTCACACATATAAGGACTTGGAGGAGTTGTTGTCACACTTGAAGGAAGTCTCACTCTTTTGAAGGGATTTGAGAGGCTACATGTCAAGCTTTGGAATGCTCATGTACACACATGTTGAAAACTTGGAGATATTACTTTTATTTGTAGAAGAGGGTTATGTTGAGGGGATTTTGGAGCTGAGTTGTCAATATGAAGCCTCATGTTTTAATGCTTGGAAGGTGACTGATGTACAGATTAAATGTCATCTATTTTTTAATATTTCAAGGTCCATTTGTTTTGTTTTGATGTTCAAAATTTGGAAGAAAATTTGAAACGAATGGACCATGTGAAGCTGGAAAAAAAACCGAATCACTTCAAATCCTTGCATCAAAATACAAACAGACAGAAAGTTATCCATTAAGATGATGTTTAAAATGTAGAACTGCTAGCTAATTGAATGGTGGAGAGACCAGATCTGAAAGTTGCCAGAAAAGAGAGAAAAAAATAGAGAAGAAGAGGAGCAAAAGTGAGGTAGAGTAGCAGAGAAGATCAAGGGGCAAAAACATAGTACAGAACAGAGCCAAAGAAAACGAATAACTTGAATTCAAAGACCAGGTAAATCAACAAAATAAATTTAAAATCTTGTCAGGGGATTGGTGTCTTCTTTCAAGTAGTAGCCTGAAAAAAAACAAGTTGGAGCCTGTAAGAAGTGGGAGTGGGTGTTTCCAGCAAGTTGTAGCTTGCAAAAGTAAAGAGAGGTTGAAACCTCATGTAGGTAGGAGCCTACAAAAATTGATGTAAAAGAGGGAGTGGGTGCTTGGCTTTACATCACAAAACGAAATTCGTGGTTTTCTCCATTTATGAGTTTCCATTTATATCTGGTGTCTACATGTTTTGAATGTGTGCTTGCTTTAGTTTGATGATTAGTTGCTGAATATCTACATAACTCTACTGATTGTTAAAGAACAGATTAAAAGATTGTTAAAAATAATTAAAATTGGCCATTGTTAAAAATGCAATTACTGCTTCACCGCCCCCCCCCAGTAATTTCCTAGTTTCCAACAAAACCTTCTTTGTAAATCATCTTTTCCATCATTGAGATAAGGCTCTCGAAGACAAGTGTTTCAATCTACTAGCACTACATCTTTGGCATTCTCTTGTGGTTGGCATATTTTCACTTTTATGTGCATTTGCACATTTCATGTGTAGCACAACAATGCTTGGGTATCCTTCTCTCTCTAGTGCACTTTTGGTACAGCCCTGGCCCCTAACACACTTACTACTAACTAGTGCCAATGTTTTTTCTCTTTCTACTGCAGGTTTTTGGGTTGGCATTTTTGTTCCATTCAATCTCCTCTTTCAGTTCTCAACAGCATGTTACAATGAGGCCCCTTCAACCACATGCATGCTCTAGACATCATCAGGGTTTGCATTGATCCCCTCACAGTGATAGATAAGATCTAGGATGCCTCTTCTCCCTCCTCAATACATACTTTTATTTCCACTTCTGACGCTAATGTTGAGCTAAGGCCTTGAGCTTCATAGGGTTTTCCACTTTCACTTTGCCTAGCTCATGCTCTTTTCCTTTTTTAGTGTCGTTAGTATCTCTTTTACTTTAACAACATGTTCAACATCCAGAAGTATTCTAGACAGTCCCAGTGTTGTGACCACTGATTGTACTCTCTAATTCCACTGATCTGTTCCATGGTCATTTGCAGACATTAATAAAATTGTCTTATCTTATCTATCTTGGTAGGAAAATTAAACTTTTCCTAAATCATCCTTGCAAACCACTGCTTCCAATAGCATGGCATCTACAAAAGAGAGAGCTGAAAGCAATGAAATCCCTCTTTTGCTTTTTAAGTTTTCCCCAACTCTAAAGAATGGAATGCAGACTGCACAAAGCCTCATAGGTATCCATACTGATCTCTTCCTTGGTACAAAATTGAGAAAGGAAATCAAACCACTTTTTTGACTTGTATGATCACATGAATTACCAAATACAGTTTGCATGCAACCTAGCATAATCACAAAAACCATAGGAAGATGAATAATATGGCATTAGAGTACTTACACCAATGAGAAAATGCAACCACATAGGCCCTTTAACCAATCTCTGCACATAAGGCATCCCTGTAAAAAAAAAAAAAAAAAAAAAATCAGTAATAGAAGATAAAAGATAAGAAACAAACTTTTACACAAAAATATCAATATAAAGATTCCATTTCAGAATCTCTTTTAACTAGAACCAAAGTCATCTGAAGAAGACTACTGAAACATATTATCAGAAATAACTTATTACATTTTGCAATTTTATCCATGTTTGATATTTTTAAGTATTCAAATGCATAGTGTGAAAAATTGTATTGCATCAGTACAAGCAAAAGTCACGATAATTGTAGAATCTGCACAACATCAATGTCTTCAATCTGTATAAAAAATACAAGGATAGTAATAAGTTATAACCAGAGATAGCACCTCAGCATTTCCTTTTCTATTCCACACTATAATTTATGTTTCTAAATATACAATCACATAGTATTCAAAATTCAAGTAGTGGCACATCACTGCAAAAGAAAGTTCATGGCACAGAATTCACATATCCTGGAACAATTCAAAAGGAAATAATGCAGCAAAGTTCAGCCTCTCTTAAACCAGCAGACTATCAAACTCACAATTCACCCGCTCTTAACCCAGTAGACTGTGAAACCCACAGTTCACCCTCTCTTAAGCCAGCAAAGAATATGTACTCCCACATTGTAGTCATACTTAATACTGACCGTACTCTTCTTCAGTCCCATTGACCTACTTTTGTGGTCATCAATTGGACATTAATAAATTTACTTACTGCTGTGTACAAAAAGTGCAATAGTCAAACCCAAATACAATTTATGAAGCCCATTTGCAATCCACAGCTATCTGCCAACTCAGGGCTTGATGTGTCACTTTCAATCTTCACACAATTTCCAATTGATTAATCAAATTTTAGAAATTTTCATGAAGGCCAAATTTCCCATTGTATTAGAGAGCATCCATACAAGTTGCTAGAATGACACCCTAGAGCATATTGTAAGAATTTTTGTCCCTTTGTGAAAACAATACAAGAATTGGCATCTAGTTTTGAACCCATAAAAGTATCCAGTGGCTTTCAAATCTTTAAGTTTCAAACTATTGTGTATGTTTCTTCGAATTGCAGTATACAAGTCTAAGTCGCACTGATCATCAGCACAGTGCAGAAAGACTTAACATTTTCAGATTGAAGAGCTTAGGAGTTATTATATATGCTTTAGGTCATGCTCAGTTCAGATTTTCTTTGATCTGTTCTCAGAAACTCCACAACCTTCCTGGGGATAATTGCAGTATACAAGTCTAAAATGGACACATCATCTGTTCAGCACAAAATAAATTATTTTTTAGTTTGAAGAGCTTAGGAGTCAATATATACACTGTAGATCATCTGTGTCCAGATTTTCCTTGCTCTGTTCTTAGAATCTGTACAACCCGCTCCTTCAGTACTAGTGTTTGAGCACTCTGGCAAGTTTTATTACCCTTCTTGGGAATGATTGCAGAGTTCATTGTGTGTCTTAAGAGTGGACTCCATGTAATCAAGAGAATGCCTTAGTCAATTCAAAATTGTGCAACCACTTATACTGGGTCCCTGGTAGTGCAAGCAGATTACGGTGCAATGTTCAAGGACAGATGTCTACCAATAGTGAGAAACTCATTATATTAGTCACTACAGACAATTGTGCCTTAGGTCATTTCTGAGACTTAATAACATTGAATTCGTGCAAGTGTATAGGTTAATCATTTGAAATTTCAAGTTCTTCTACCAAACTCTTTAATTTTAGTTTCAGAAGTTTATCCCACTGAACCATTGATGCTTCTTACAAAGCACTTGGCATCTTTTTAAAATAAGCCTGACAGAATGCCCTCCCTCCAATGGCAAAAAAGTGCAATAAATCTCAAGAGTCAAAATGCAGTTTATTAGACAACCTTCTTTCTCTATTATATTTGTTCATATTCTGTTGGAAACCAAAAAAATGTCCTATAATGCCTTGCTCACTGAAGCTTTTTATGAATAACGAATACCAGATCCACGGCACTTGCCCTGGCCCAATCTGCTGGCCATTCATTGGCAGCAATTTTTAAAGACAAACTATTTCTATATTACTTCTAGACATAGACTTCATCTTCTGCATGAATAAACCTATCACATGTTGGAAAATGTAACTAGTTTCAGTCTTCATAATTTGTCAATGTCCTCAAGTCATTATGTATATTTTATGTTACAAGAAAAAGAAGAAAGAAAAATATTATTTTACGCATGGGTTTCATGCTCCAATTTGATGGTCATCTAGGTTAGGCATGTTCTTCATGCTTCTAGGGTTTGTCATGTCAAAAGAATATTTTTCTTGATTCAAAGGAGTCCTTGTCAATTGTATAAGACCCTTTCGGGCAAGTTGTAACATATAAAAGATATTGATTTTGAATTTAGAAATTCCTATGAGCCTCCAAGCACAAGTTGGCCCTAGAAATGACAAGTCAGCTTAAAGAAGGGAATTCGACCACAAGAAAAGCATATAAATAGAAACAGATTCGACCTCACTTAGTCACCAATTCAATCTCTCACATCAAGAAAATCAAAGCAAAGGTCAAGGAAGCAAGAGGAAGCCAAAGAGAAGAAGGAAAATTTGTTTTTGGGCTATTTTATCTCACATGTGCAAAGAAGCTAGGGTTTTTGCGGCCACTGCAGGGCTGAAGTTGCTGGTCAAAGTTGCAAGTCGAAGCTGGGGGCCGAAGTTGAAGCTGGAAGTTGGTTGAAGTAGGATTGACTCTTGTTGTCTTGGTTGATCTTTAACCTAATTGAAAGGGCTTTTTGGAGGGCTGACTTGGTGCTTGGAGAAGGACTTGGTCTAGGGTTTTGGGTCTTGGTTTTCTCATTTGAAGCAAATTCTATAAGAAGAGAAGAGATTCTTTCTGGGTTTTCCCCTTGGAGGGGTTTTGCCCTGGCTTGGAGCCTAATACTTGTGTCCATTGTCTTTATTGTTTTTTCTCTTGATAATTGTTTGATGAAAAGATCTAATAAAGAAACACAAAAAGATAAATAAAGTTCACAAGCAATTATTAAGGTTAGGGAGAAATTGAATTAATAGTTTCCCTACTACATTCTCCAACATGGTATCCGAGCTAAGGTGAACAAAGAGAATGCAGCTGGAAGATTATCTTGTGGACATAAGAAGGAATTACTTATCAAAGGGAATAATTTGCAGAAGGAGACAAAGAAGAAAAAGACCTATTGACTTAAAAAGAGGGTTACTACATCAAGTTTTTGTTGAAAAAGACCTCATCACCAAGCTCTCATTGAAGAAAGGAAGGACAAGTTATTATTGAAGATTCTCGAGTGCATCATCTTGAATAAGAAGAAGCATCAAGGAATCTTGGGATCATCATTCACTCTTTGAAGCTATTCAAAGGCACCATTGTTGAAGTCTCCTTGAAGGTCTTGAAAACATCAAGATAGTTAGTGACATCATCAAAAAGGAAAGGACTCTTGGTTGACAAGTATCATATTATCTTCTATGTCTAAATCTACAAATCACATGGCTAAATTTTGCAAGGAAAGCAACAAGCTCGTTGGATTGGCAAACTTCCTAGCATGGAAGAAGAGGATTGGCTTAGCATTCACAGAAAATGAAGTCATGGAATATGTCCTTGGTGAAGTAGTTGAACCAAACAAGGAAAAGACTGAAGAGTTCGCAAAATACAAGGGCGAAGTGAGGGCACAAAGGATCATTGTTGAATCCATTAAAGATCATCTTGTTCCCTTTGTCGCTAATTTGAAGGCATCCAAAGCTCTGTTTGATAAGTTAGTAAAGTTGTAATCTATAAGTACATCAGGTCAAAAGATTTCCTTGAAAAATCAACTATATAGAATAAGGAAGTCAAAGGATGAAGACATGGCCACTTATCTCATGAAGATCTCACAAATAAGGGATCAATTGCAAGGGATTAGGGAAATTGTTTCCGACTCTGAAATGAAAATTTGTGTATTAAAAGCTTTGCCACCTAATTGGAGCAGTGTCGCAACTAGTATATACTCTAAGAAGGATACTACACCATTTGATGAGTTATGGGCTCAATGTATCTTGGAAGAATCCAGGATCAAGGCAAAGGATGACACCGAATCAAATGAAAAGTCTCGAGCCTTTATTGTTAGATCCAAGAAGTTGAAGAAAGGGAAGTTTGGAAAGTCCGAGAAAAAGATAGATATGTCCAAGGTTTAATGCTTTGGATGCAATGAGTATGGTCAATTTAAGAGGGATTCTCCAAACAAGCAAAACAACAAAAAAGGAAAGAAGTGAAGCTCACATAGCTAAAGAAAAGGGAGAAATGAGAAAAAGTCAAAAGGAGAAGATCCCAAGGATCTTTTCTATTTTAGGAAGCCCCATCTCTGTCAGGACTCAGGTTCTTTATGAAATTTGTCTTTCTTTTATTAAGTAGAAAGTAGAGTAGCATGTTTTCTTGCATTCTCCAAAAGAAGTCTTGATTTTTGTAAAAGCATGGCATCATAGATAAAAGCATGTGGTAGTAGAAAAATTAGAATCTAATTGATTAATTGCTTTAAGAAATATCATCTATTTTAAAAGGAATGAGAAAATTGGAACCATATTGCATACAGTTGTTCATCCAAGCATTTTCTAACATCATGTTAGAGGTGGTCATTTTGCAAAGAGGTGTTGATTTGGGGTAGCATCGGATGTACTCTAGCCACGACAATTGGTGTAAAGGCCAAGGCACATGATATCTCCAATACCCAAAAAGGGTTTGGGCAGATTCTAAACAGTTTGGGAGATATTAAAATAATTAATATTTTTAATGAAGTCCCTAAGTCTAAATTAGGGAAAATAAAATATTAATGTGAATTAATATTAACACTGTGTTAGAATGGTCCAAAAGTCATGGATCAAGCCAGATCTTATCTTAGCCGTTGATTAGGGACTTAATCTCGGTCGTTGATTTGTCAACGAGAAAAGTATAAGAGGAGGCTTGAGGGTCACTTGGAGAACACACTGAGGGAGACTAGTCAGTTCAATTTCTGGAGCAGGGTTAGCTAAGAAATTGAACCAGTGGTCTAGTGAGCAGTCAAGAGGCAACAAGTACGGAGCAGAGAGGCGGGATCAGCCACTGGGGATCAGTGTTGAGGCAGGAGAGGCAGACACAGGGCTTTTCAGGCAGACGCAGAGGCAGCAGAAGACTGCACAGTCACTAGTTGGGCCTGCGTGGGTGACGCAGAGAGGCCCAGGGCTGACGCAGTCAAGCAATGGCTGACGTAGAGGGTTTGAGAGCCACACAGAGGTCAGTAGGGCTGACGCTGGGATTGGAAGAAGTGCTAGAGAATTATTTCTCTCTATGGGTAAGCCAATTTGGCACCTTGTTGCACTGAAGAATTGTTGAATAATAAAATCCTCCCTTGCTGCATCGGTTTTCCCACATTGGGTTTTTCGAGGACTATTGTCCAAAATATCTGTGTCAATGTGTTAATTCTTGTGCATATGTTTATTTCTGTATTATGGTGTGATATCTGCAGCAGTATTTATTTTAATGTTTATTGAAGTAATTTCATAAATAACTTATTGTGGAATAAGTAGGAAAAATAAATCAGTTGCTGCAGTGATAGAATTTTCACAAGAGGGATCATCAAGATCCTATAAGAACCATCACTTTGAAAGGTTCTTGGAAATAGCATTATGACATGACTAGTATATATTCCATCTAGTATAGAAATTGACAGGCCAGGAGGTAACTCCTCAAAGCGAATTGTGCTTTTGCATTGAGATTGATCATAGATATATACATGGAGGGAGAGACTCTTGGGTTTCATCTCTTAGTGTCTCTTCAACTTCTAATTCTCCTTATTTTCGTACTTACAATATTTACATGGATTCACCTAAACCCAAAGATTAAGTGTCAACAATCCCCCCCTTAATTTGAAGGGATGTTGGTGAGTCCAAGCATCATTATGAATCTTTCAAACTTTTATCTTCCAAGCGCTTTGGTGAAGATGTCTATAATCTACTCATTTGTGGAACAAATGCATAGATGGATTGTCTTGGCCTCAACATGATGTCGAATCAGATGGTATTTTGTATTGATGTGTTTCGTTCGATCATGGAACTTTGGGTTCTTGGCCAACTTTATTGTAGAAGTGTTGTCAACCATGAGAGGAGTTGAATGCACTTGTTTCTCCTGCAAATCTTTCGGAATTTTCCTGAGCCACACAATTTCCTTTGTTGCTTCAACTATTGCCACATATTCAGCCTCAGTTGTGGAATTCGTTGGGACTGATTGTTTGCGTAACTTCCAAGAGACAGCTCCTAATCCAAGACTCATAACATAACCTGAAGTAGATACCCCAGTTTCTTTATCTCCATCGAAGTCTAAACCAGAGTATCAAATCAAGCTAAAGTCGCCCACCTGTGTATACTTAAGTCCAAAGTCTTAAGTTCCCTTAAAGTACTTTAGAACTCTTTTTGCAACAAGCTAATGTCCCTCACAAGGCTTTTGCATAAACCTAGAGAGGATTCCAACAACAAATGAAATGTTTGGTCTTGTAGTAGTCAGATAGTTGAGGCATCCTACAAGTTGTCTATACTTTGTTGCATCCTCAAATTCTTTTCCTTCAGTGGATGTGAGCTTTAAGTTTTGTTCCATTGGAGTAGTCAAAGGATTGCACTCATTCATGCCAAACCTGTTCAACAGATCTCCAATGTACTTCTTCTGAGAGAGATATAAACTTCGGATGTTGAGTTACTTCAATACCAAGATAGTAGTGAACATAGCCCAAATCTATCATTTCAAAACATTTCCTCAATTCCTTCTTTATGGATGCAATATAGCTCTCATTGTTCCCTGTCATCAAAATATCATCTACACACACCACAAGATATACAATTGTTTTGCCAACTTTCTTAACAAACAAAGTTGCATCATCAAGATCATAATGTTTGAAGTTGAGTTTCAAAAGATACTCAGTTAACTTCTCGTACCAGGCTCGCGGTGCTTGCTTGAGGCCATACAAGGATTTTACAAGCCCGCATATTTCAAGTTCCTAACCCTTCACAACAAATCCTTCTGGTTGGGACATAAAAACATTCTCTTTCAAATCTCCATTCAAGAAAGCAGCTTTTACATCCATTTGATGGACTTTCTAACCATTATGTGCTGCCAAGGCAAAGAGTGCCCGGATGGTAGCCCATTTTGCTGTGGGGGCAAAAGTCTCCTCATAATCGAGCCCTTCCTTCTGTGCAAAACCTTTTGCCACAAGCCTCAGAATCCCTCCTCATAATTGACCCCTTCCTTCTATGCAAAACCTTTTGCCACAAGCCTCATAATCGAACCTGAGATGCCTCACCGAAGGAATGTGGCCATACCACATTTCATAGGGAGTCTTGTTTTTTATAGCATTAGATGGACACCTATTCTTTATATACACAACACATAGAACTGTTTCAGCCCAAAACATCAGTTTAACATTCTTGAAAAACATCATGGAACGTGCCATATTTAAGATTGTCTTGTTCATTCTTTCAGCTACTCCATTTTGTTGGGGATTATAAGGCACAATTGTTTTATGTTTGATCCCATGCTACCGAAGATAGTTTTCAAATTCATTTGAAGTGTATTCTTATCCATTATCAGTGCAAATAGAGCCAATATGAGATTGTGCATCATTTTCAATCCATGCACAAAAATTCTTGAATGTTTCAAAAGCATCAGATTTGTTCTTCAATAAATAAACCCCAACACATTCTTGATTCTAGTGTAGTCATCAATAAATGTCATTATATATTTAGTACCATTTGCATAAGGAACGGGAATTGGGCCACATAAATCTGAATGAATGAGTTCAAGTTTTCAATGTGCTCTAGAATGAGAATCATGAAAAGACTATTTGTTGTGATTTCCTAGAATACAAGCATCAAATTGCTTAAGTTTCCTAGGAATTGTAGGCAAACCAGTAACACCATTTTTCTTCAACAAATGAAGTTTGTCATAGTTCAAGTGTCCAAATCTAGCATGCCATAAAAGACTTGATGGAAATGTACCTTCATCAATGAGAACTATATGAGAAGTTTTGTGCACGAGCAAAGGTTCCTTGCAGCTTTAGAAGTCTTTCTTCTTCTATCCCCGTCATGATAAGTGAATGATCTGATGCTTTCCTGACCTCAACCTTGCCATCAAACATATGAATGGAGTGTCCTTGCTGGCGGATGTGGACCAAAGACAGCAAGTTTTTCCTCAGCTTCGAGAGATATAAAACATCATGTAGAAGAAATTGTGGAAGGCCAGGCAGTTTGAGCCTGATGGTGCCAAGCCCTGATTGCTTGATTTTTGATTTGTCTGCAAACTATACTGCTCCATCAACATTGTCAGTGAATTCTTCAAAAAAATCTCCTAACAGTCATGTGGCAAGTTGCTCTTGAATCAAGCAACCAATCATCTTTTCAAGAAGCAAGTGAAGCATTAAACAGTCTTCAATTACTCCAATATTACAATGTGCTACAACATAGCGAGCGGATTCGGGTGCTTTTCCTTTGTCATTGGTTTTACTTTTGCCTTCATTTCCATCCTGCTCAATTTTGTTCCAAGGCAACTTGCATGTGGATGCATCATGTCCATCTCTATTGCAACGTATGCAATGAAGATCAGACCTTTCTCCTTGGAACTGTCTGCCCCCCCTGCCTCTAAAATTCCTCCTTCCTCTTCCTCTTTGGCCACCTCTTCCTCTAGAAGAATCTTGTGCATGATCCCTCTCTCTATGTGCAAGACTAACAGCTTCTTCAGAAGACCGAGAAGTTGTCTTCTTCCCAAAATCCTTCTCTCTCTTAGCAAATTTCTTCTCAAGGGAGTCAAAGTTAATCTCCTTAAGGTTTCCACTTGCTTGCAATGACTCAAGATAATGTGAATAGGTGGGATATAGTACCTTCACATAAGCTATGAGAGGAATATCTATCTCAAAACCAGTGGCTTTTATATCATGCATAATGGATCTTACTTTTGACGCTAAGGCAAGAGGGTCGTCATTTTTCAATTCATGACTAAACAACTTAATCATCAATTGAACAACTTCAAGTTCAGAGTGTGAGTCATACAATTCCTTCAATTTCGTTAAAGCTTCAAAAGCATTTGGAAATGGCAAAATATGATGACTCACCTATTCATTTACTAATGTTGCAATCAAGGCATAGGCCTTATTGTTCTTATTTTCCCAAATGGCAATCTCCTTATTTGAAGTGGACTTTGTAGGTGCATTATATCCTTCTCCTTCACAAACTCCTCTCCATAACTCCTTGAAAAAGAGAGTGCGTTTTATCTTCCCTGACCATTCAGGATAGTTCTCTTTTCCAGAGAGAACTACTCCAACAATTGATATCAGTGAATGCATTTTAAAATCTGTGTACTGTGTCCGCATGGGGTAGCTCAAGTGGCGATGGTCGTGGAATGAAGTCTAACCAAACCGGAGATCTTGGGTTCGAATCTTGTGCTACCCTCCCCCCGTAGCGGGGTGAATAATGGACATGTAAACACGAAAATCGGAAAGTCCTACCAAGCTTAACAAAAAAAAACAATGTATTGTGTAAAAAATGTATTATGCTTGCATAACACTGTGAAAAAATGCACCTCCAGTGGTAATTTCTGTAAAAAAATGCACTCTA
>APFE031515393.1:66038-88519 GCA_000404065.3 Pinus taeda
AACAGAGTTATTACTTGGGAAAGGGTTATATGGGGAAGGTGGGATATAAGGGAGGGGTTATATGGTGGAGGGGGAGTCAATGTATGGGGAAGGTGTTACCAGCAGACTCAAGGGAGGTGTTATACAAGGAGCAAAAGATTGGTCGCAGCATTAAAGGTGTACTAGATGTAAAGCAGTAAGATGCAGTGGTAAACATCGACTAAGCTACAAATATGGTAGATATGATACAAGGCATGGAGTATTGTTGACATTGATACTCATGATTCTAAAATACAACAAAAGCTTCTCCATATCGATCTTCAAGTGGCATATTCAACATATAAACATGTTCAATGAACATAGGTAGCACAAAAGATAATGATCTCAAGAAGATAACGATCAAGCCAACTAATTGTTCAGCAAAGAACTATATGACAACTGCTCTGATTGTTCCAAGATTTCAGTATCATAACAAATCCAAAAGAAATATGCTAAGGGATGTAAATAGTTTCCCTACGAAAAATAGTGCCCAGTATAGAAATGTGAAAGAACTTCTGCAAGGAAGATCCCCTAAAGGCTTTTCCTGCAACGAATTTAGCCACCTTTATTGTGATATTCAAGTTGAACAAACCCCAATAGACGCATGATGTTAACCGACACATGGTCCATACAATTCTATCCTGAGATTTACCATAATGTATTTCGTCGTCTATCCCATTCAACACAGAAACCCTCGTGTCTATGGCCGAAGAAACGTGGGAAATGGATCTTCTGGGAATCGATAGGATGAGATTAGAATGGTGGCCTGAGAACCGAGGTGCGGGGGCACTCTACCTGCTAACCGGCAGTGATACATGGAGATACACGGGTTTTATAACAAATTTAGCGCAGACATAGTTACTGTGAAAATTTGGAAGCCCAAATTTCTACTGCAACAACTGATTAAGTTCCTTCTATTTGTTAATTACAGAACAAATTATTTACTGCATCCTACAGAAAATACCGAAACTAATGCACTGCAACCTTCACCAATTAAATTAAATGTGGAAACAAGAAACTAAGCAAGAAAGAAATATACAACACATTACACTGTTATTTTTGGACAAATGTCCCCGAAAAAACCCAATGCGAGAAAAACGGTGCAACAGCTGAGGGTTTATATTATTAAGTGGTAGTTTTCTGAATACAATCTTTGGATGCCTTGCTGACTATCTAATACAGAGAATCTGACTGATAAAGATATTAGCGAGAGATAACTCACACTATCACTAGAGATCCAAGACTGGTCCAGCCACTGAATGGATGGACCCTAACAGCCTCTACGTAGTTTCTCCGCAATCACTGTGTTGTTGTGCGTCACTCCTTCTGGGGCCTGCATCACTACTCCTAGTTGATCGTCTTGCTTCTGGAACTTCAACTTCTTCCCTATCTGTCTCACACCCCATCTTCTGGCTCCAGGACTCGACTTCTCCAGCAAAATATGGATCTCCTCTCAAGCTCTACGTTAGCCTATGCTGCCCAGCATAGCCTCTGCGCTGCTTCTTCTGGATCTCTCTGTGCCTTCTCTACAATGTATTCCCGGATCAGGAACCTCCAACCGGAAATATCCTTGCCCCTCATTGTAATAAATCACTTCGATCTTCTCTCTAGCAACTGTTGCACTGCCCTCTCTAAGAAATTCGATCTCTTGATCTCTCTCCGATGTGATTTCCAAATGCCCATCAAGCCTCTTATAATCTTCTCGTTGAGAACCAACAACCTAGATTAGATTATAATCAATGGCTCAGATCATTTTGGCTTGATCCTCGTCTTCTTCTAGAAGTTTCACTCTCAGTTTGATTAATACCCTTTAATTATTTTAATTTCCTAAGTTTAGGCTTAGGCACCCATTAAAAATAATTAATTATTTTAATAAAATTGTCTCCTGGTGGAATTTCCCAAGACGATTTCTAGGTATTGTGGAATACATATGTCCTAAACCTCCTTGCAAATTTTGAGGCTTAGAGCACATCCGATGCTACCAAAAATCAACACTCCCTCTTAGCAAGGAATGTGCTCTAGTAATGCAACCTGTTGAAGCATCACCCTTCTCTGTAACATCTCCCTCTGCATTGTTGATGTCTAACATCACTGCCCACCAACTATTGCGCAAATGTTGCATTTGTACTGCTGCTGACCCTACCACTACCAACACTCCATCAGTACTGCAACCCTCATAAGTTTTGCATCTGTGTTGCTGCTGGCACTACGACTGCCAATATTGCATCTGCATTGCAACCTTCTCTGCAACTGTTGCTGCTAATGCATCAACAACGAAAAAGCATCCAAAATTACTGAACAGGTGTTCAGCATGATGTATCTATTGCTGGAGTTCGACTACTACTAGTCTCTACACTAACCCTCTTCTATATTGTTGTTGACTCTACATTGTGCCAACTGCACTGTTTCCAACTCTGCTCTACACTGCTCAGTCTCTGGCACTCCTAACCACTACAACTGTCACTCTGGCACTCTTCTGCACCAACTGACAGTAGTCCATCCTACTACTTCTGATCTAGGCTCTCATAGCAAGGTATTGATCCAAGAGGTGGACTCCTCAAGGATCCTGCCCATCTGTAGTTCTTTTCGAACTACAATACTAGATCACCACACCTTTCCCCTGGAGGTATCTGGGAAACCATGGAAAACTCCTCTTCGATCTTTGCAGATGCAACCTTCGGATCATGCTTCTCGTCCATGTCCTTCTTGAGAGGACACTGTGTAGCGTAGTGACCAAGTTCACCACACCGGAAGCACATGACCTTCAAAGCATCTTTCTTCTTCTTCAGTTGCTCCTGTTGCCCCTTAGATGTCAGGGTTGCATTCTCTTCCTCCTCCTTGGGCTTCATCCCACTGCTGTCGTTGCTATCAAGTTTGCACTTGACTAAGTCTCTCCTCATCTCTTCCTGCTGAAGAGCGGCCCACGTCCCTTCCCAATCCAACAATTTCTCTCTACCCAGGATACTCTAGACAAACAATTTCCATTCTTCTAAGACTGAATTCAGGGCCAGCCTCACCATCTCGGTAGGCTGAGGTGTTGAACCCACAGCTGCCAACAAATCTCGGATTTCCTGAAGCCTTGTTAGGAACGGATCAATGCATTCCCCCTTCTGCATTTGCGTGGATCTCATCTTCTGCTCCAAGTACATCTTTTGTTGTTTGGAAGATCCTTCGTATAGTGTGGCCAATGTTTCCCACATTTGTCGGGGAGTATCCTTGCCGGCAATGTGACACACTACGTGATCTCTCACTCCGTCAAGGATCAATCATTTGGCCTTAACCATTTCAACCTTGTACTTCTTGAGCGGATTTGGATTTGTGAGTGCAGCTACCACACTATCGACATAGGTTTTGAGATCGTGCTCATCCAGAATGTATGAGATCCTTGCCTTCCAAATCACATAGTTGGATGCACCCTCCAACCGATCCTGATCTCGCAACCCATTAGCTCCCATCTCTGCCAACGAAATGTCAAACTGCCTCCTCTCTCCTCTGTGTTGTTGTTGGGCTGGCCTACACACTCCCTGCTGGAGTTAGTAGATCTGTTTCTCCTTGTTGCTACTCAGCAAATGAGAATTCGGAATTCTTGGTTGGAAGTCCTCTGAGGAAGAATTCCCTCAACAGTGTCTCTCTTCTTCCTTCTAACATTTTTCTACCCCAACAACTACTGCAGAAAACTGTGTCACAACAATAACCTCCTCTGCACTGAAGCTTTTGTGCTGCTCCTTCTGACACTAGCAAACTTCGATATGGAAGTCTTACCTCTTTATCGACTCACTCAGAGAGAGACCTTCCTTGAAAAATTTCCCCTCCTGGTCTGGACAGCACAATCCCTTGGGAGATTCGATTTGTTGCCTATGTAGCACTTCGACCCTCCTTCTCTTCAGCATTGGGCTCTTCCGGCTTTGCTCTCTTGCTTCACCTGCAGCTCTGATACCATGTGAAAATTTGGAAGCCCAAATTTCTACTGCAGCAACTGATTAAGTTCCTTCTATTTGTTAATTACTAAGCAAATTATTTACGCATCATACAGCAAATACTGAAACTAATGCACTACAACCTTCACCAATTAAATTAAATGCGAAAACAAGAAACTGAGCAAGAAAGAAATACACAACACATTACACTGTTATTTTTGGACAAATGTCCCCAGAAAAACCCAACGCGGGAAAACTGATGCAGTAGTTGAGGGTTTGTAATATTAAGCAGTAGTTTTCTGAATACAGTATTTGGATGCCTTGTTGGCTATCCAATACAAAGAATCTAACTTACAGAGAGATTAGTGAGAGATACATCACACTATCACTAGCGATCCAAGACTGATCCAGCCACTGAATGGCTAGCCCCTAGCAGCCTCTATGTAGTTTATGCGTCACTGCTTCTGGGGCCTGCGTCGCTCGTTCTGGCTAATCATTTTTCTTTTGGAACTTCGACTTTTGCCCTCCAGATCTCACACCCCGGCTTTTGGCTCCAAAACTCTACTTCGCTAGCAAAATACAAATCTCCTCTCAGGTTTTGCGTTGCTTTTGCGTCAACCTACGCTAACCAGCATGGCCTCTACGCTGCTTCTTCTGGATCTCTCTCTACTTTCTCTATGATGTATTCCCAGATCAGGAACCTCCAACCAGAACTATCCCTGCCCCTCACTGTAATAAATCACTTCGATCTTCTGTCTAGCAACTGTCTGCCCTCTTTGAGAAATTCAATCTCTTGATCTCTCTCCAATGTGATTTCCAAATGCCCATCAAGCCTCCTCTTATAATCTTCTCGTTGAGAACCAACGACCCAGATTAGATTCTAATCAATGGCTTAGATCATTTTGGCTTGATCCTCGTCTTCTTCTAGAAATTTCACCCTCAGTTTGATTAATACCCTTTAATTGTTTTAATTTCCTAAGTTTAGACTTAGGCACCCATTAAATATAGTTAATTATTTTAATAAAACTGTCTCTGGGTGGAATTTCCCAAAACGATTTTTCGCTATTATGGAATACATGTGTCCTAGCCCCCTGCAAATTTTGAGGCTTAAAGCACATCCGATGCTACCAGAAATCAATAGTTACTCCATTCATCAACCATCGAATAGACAGGCTTCTAAACAAGCTTACCACACACAAACGCCATTGAATCTTGAACATGAATCGCACAGCTTACCATGGAGATACACAGGTTTTATAACAAATTTAGCACAGACATAGTTACTCCATTTATCAACCATCGAGCAAATAGGCTTCTAAACAGGCTTACCACACACAAATGCCATTGAATCACACAGCACCTCTAAGCAACACAACAACTCACTCCAATCTTCACAAAAGGCAAAGCAATGCCTCAATGCAACAATTCAATTCTTCAATGGCTAGAACAGAATGCGGTCTCGACCAGTGTAATGCACGGAAATTTGCAGGGATATGTCAATCTGCAGAAATGCAGAACAGAGGCAGGAAGGAAGCCAAAAATGGGGGTTGTGACCTGTGCTCTAATACCATGTCAGGCCAGGAGGTAACTCCTCAAAGAAATTTTTTTTTTTTGCATTGAGATTGATCATAGATATATACATGGAGGGAGAGACTCTTAGGTTTCATCTCCCAGTGTCTCTTCAACATATAATTCTCCTTATTTTCTTATTTACAATATTTACATGGATTCACCTAATCCCAAAGATTAGGTGTCAACAGAAACAATACTTCTGAAGGATGAAGGAATGCCGATGGTCAAGTTGCAATATGAAGGGTATAATGAAAGTCTTTTTGCTCTTGGGAAAAGGAACATAACTTCAACAGGTACAAGAAGCAAGCTCGTTCAAGAAAGGGTGGCTAGATGATTATATGGAAGCAAAGGTATGCATATTTTAAGTAACTCTTCTCTAAGGTAAGGTTCATATCTACAAGAATCTTGCAAAAAGAGTTGGATATAAAAGTATGCTCGGTAGAATTTTCCATATGGTTGCATGATGCTTGAAAGAAGAAATTTGACATGCTTTGGAATGGATGGACATCAAGACTCTCTCACAAGATTGCATGGCATAAATATGACAATGTTGATCAACATCAAGTATAGTCTTCGGAAGAAAGAAAGGGAGTTAACCATGACAACTCCAAGGAAGATATTACAACTTGGTAATCAAGTTCGATCCATGGGCACCCAGATTAAGATAAATGCATGGAGAAGGATTCTTGTACAATATGGAGATGGATCATGCAAAAGGATGTTGACCTCAAAGGACTCAAGTAAGTTAATACTTTGATGAGAGGGCAATCATGATAAGGTAAGTCTGATATTAATATTCTAATTTTGGTTATCTAGTTAACATATTGTTTTGCTACATGAAAGGATATTGCAAAAATACATAATGGTAGATGAGGCAAGATCAATTGTTGGTGTTGAACTCGATTCAAAGAGCATATGGATTGAGTGAATGGTTTTGACAATCCTTGAAGGAGTATGTAGTCAAGATGTTTACATCATCATCTTGGGATTAGAAGGTAGCAATGTAAGAAGATAATTTGATCCAAGATCACTTTCATGTTTAAGAGGCAACTATGATTGACTCTATTTTGGAAGGCTCAATACAATGCCTTCATAGATGATGACTAGAGGAAAGTGATATGAAAGGTTGATGGCCTGAATCATGTCACAAGATAAAAGGAAGAAGATGGCTCCACTGCATCCAGGAAGAAAGAAGCTCAATATGATGAGATACAAAGAAAAAAAAAGGAGCCATGCAGCTATCTCCATGAATAAATGGTACCTAATGCACTTATTAAAACAAGCTAGAGAGCTTGTGGTTATGACTTCCCAATTGAAAGGAAGTAAAAGAGTCTCCTCTATACTTTAGAGGGAGTATGAAGTCTCCTTATCATTTGTGAAGGAGCAAGGATCTATTCCTTAAATCAAGTGGGAATAGGGATTTGCTCTCTGGTTGAGAGGGAGTGATGTTAAACATCACATTTTTATTATCTTCTTCATGTGTCATGCACTAGGCTAGGACTAACAGCCATAAGTCTAAGTGAAGGCCATGGAGGGAGAATGGAGGATTGGATAAGCATCTAAGATTTCTTTGAGGATAGAAAATCCAAGAGAGAAAGTGGAGTGACACTCTTTGAGGATTGGATAGGTATCCACGACAAGAGTGGTCGAAGAAGACCGATATTCTTTGAGGATTGGGAAGCCAAGACAAGAATAGTCCTAAAAGGGCATACCTAGTGAACATTCGGATGGGGTATGTACCTTGTCGAGGTAGTGTGGTATCTCATGGAAAGCCTCCTAGCATTATGCTCTTGTATAAGAAAGAGCTTGTCAAGTTATGGCCTTACTATGTTGACAATGTTGGTCATGATGTTGATAAAGATGGCTTACCGATCCAACTCTTCTTATGAAACTAGTTTGGGTCTTCATAAGTGTCAATGTACTCAAGTCATTATGTATATTTTATGTTACAAGAAAAAGAAGAAAGAAAAATATTATTTTAAGCATGGGTTTCATGCTCCATTTTGATGGTCATCTAGGTTAAGCATATTCTTCATGCTTCTAGGATTTGTCATGTCAAAATTAATTTTTTCTTGAGTCAAGAGAATCCTTGTCAATTGTATAAGACCCTTTTGGGCAAGTTGTAACATGTAAAAGATATTGATTTCGAGTCCAGAAAGTCCTATGAGCCTCCAAGCACAAGTCGGCCCTAGAAATGACAAGTCGACCTAAAGAAGAGAATTTGACCTCAAGAAAAGCCTATAAATAGAAGCAGATTCGATCTCACTTAGTCACCAATTCGATCTCTAAATAAGAAGATTGATCTGAAGCTCGAAACATCAAGAAAATCAGGGCAAAGGTCAAGGAAGCAAGAGGAAGCCAAAGAGAAGGAAAATTTGTTTTTGGGCTATTTTCTCTCACATGTACGAAGAAGCTAGGGTTTCCGCAGCAACTGCAAAGCCAAAGTTGCAAGTCAAAGCTAGGGGGCGAAGTTGAAGTTGGAAGTTGGTTGAAGCAAGATCACTCTTGCTGTCTTGGTTGATCTTTGATCTAATTGAAAGGGTTTTTTGGAGGGTTGACTTGGTGCTTAAAGGAGGACTTGGTCTAGGGTTTTGGGTCTTAGTTTTCTCATTTGAAGCAAATTCTATAAGAAGAGGAGATTATTTCCATGTTTTCCCCTTGGAGGGGTTTTGCCCTGGCTTGGAGCCTAATACTAGTGTCCATAGCCTTTATTGTTTTTGCTCTTGATAATTGTTTGATGAAAAGATCTAATAAAAAAACACAAGAAGATAAATAAAGTTCACAAGCAAATATTTAAGGTTAAGGAGAAATCGAATTAATAGCTGCCCTACTACATTCTCCAACACCACATATCTAGAAAAATTATTAATTTGAGCTGAGACCATTTGCCTATGAATAAACTTCCAAATAGGCTTCACAAACATTGAGCAATTCTACTTGAGAAATTCAAGATATCTGATCAAATTCCAACCTTATCCTCTATAGTCTCATTTTTTTTCTCTCGAATTAACATCAAGTAATTTTTTAAAAACTCCATCTCTTTAGGTTTTACATAATTATTTCTATTTGCATTCTATGTTTCTGCTTTTCAGAGTTACTAAAATAAGTTCTGAAGATTGATTACATTACCATGGTTAAATCCATAAAATGCACTCGCACTTCCTCCAATGGCTGTACCAATCTGCTTGATCACGAATGGAAAAATGAAATAATCTTTGAATACAGAATAGATATTTAATTAAATCCACAGCCCAAAAAACAGGGACCCCCATTGAAAAGTATATACCATGGAAAAGCTATCTCGTATGAATGGTGCTAGGCTCCAACTGCTTGCCTCCTACAAAACAATGTTAAGAGTAGGTTGAAATCCCGGCCCATGTAAGTCAATAAAAATTTCCAGCCAAATCATAAGTTTTCTATATCACCACCTGTTAGTAACAACTCATCTTTTTATTTATATTATCTAGTCATATGCATTCATGCACACAATATGATTTCAAAATATTTCAAATAAAGATAAGCACATTTACTGGATTTAGAACAGTTTGAAGTTTGACAGAAGCCAGCAAAAGACCCAAAAATGAGCAGTTAAAAATTCCATTCACAAATATTATGCTTTTATATTTTACTATCTGCTTATAACGTCATGGACATGAGAAAAAATCTCATTTTCAGGAGATGAGGAGGGTCTTGATGCACCTTTGGTGACACAAATTTCCCATGCAATGTGTGTGTTCCAATATAAATATACTACAAACTTACAACGTTCAAATATCCACCACGAAGTTTTCCAAAAATTATACAAAAAGGTAAAGAAAAGCTGTGAATTCATATTAATACAATCAGAAGTGTAGATTACAGAACTTTAGTTTGCTTAGCTGTGGACAGTGGCCTCTCAGAGGAACAATCTAAGTTACGGAGCGGAAACACTTGTCCTTCTACCCCTATCTTGTTGAAGTTTTGTAGTTACAGTCAGTCTTCATGATTGATCCTAGTGCTCCAAAATAAAGAGAAATGACAAATATTAAAGTCGGCGTTGAAAGAAGAAATTTGAATTTTTTTAAGTATAAATATAGCCTCCAAAATGACAGGTCAGCTCCTCAAGCTCATATCAGCTCACCCCTAAAGTCACAACACTTGGGGATTTATTGATCACTATATATAGACCATCCGTTCCCTTCATTTGATCATCAATTCAGACCAATCTGAGGCATAATAAGGACAAGTTCTGAGGCTTATTTAGGATCACAAGAAGGACAAAATCTGAGGCTCATCAAGGACGAAATCTGAGGCATAATGTGAAGTTTGATTATCTGTGGCAGACAAGTTTTGGGCAGAACCATTCTCTGAGACAGACTGAATTTTTCTTAGCAGCAGGATGACTCGGCTCATGGACGTTTTGACCAGGTTTGACCTGGTTCTGGTTGATGGTCACTTCAACTTTATTTGACTAAAATTTCAGATTGTATCTCTTGTTGAAATAGACAAATTCTCTTACAAAAGGTTGCTGGGTTTTTCCCCTGGTTTGGTGTTTTCCTAGGGTAATTTTGTGTCTCTTGTGTTTGGCTCTCTTGTTCTTACTGGCATTATTGTTCTACTGTTGAAGATTTTCTATGTGTAATTGCTTAATAATGATTGTGATATAAGATAATCTAATGATGAAATTATTGGAAGTAATTACCAGTCTAGAAAATCCCTAAATCTCAGTATGGTATCAGAGCTATGGTTTGAAAAGAGCAGCCTTGTCAAGCCAGCTTATTATAAGAAAAAGTGTGCCCTGCCGCAGGAGGAGAAAAGCTAAGTTTACAGTTTGTCTTGTATGGAAAGGAAACCGAGTTTTCCCAGGAAGGTAGGACGAAATCGCTGTGGAAGCTCTGTGCCCTAGTTAGGGCTCTGTTCAGGCCAAGTTTAGGAGAAGATGCCACCGAAATACTCTGTGTGATCCATGCCCTAACCAAGGTCTGTCCAGGCTGAGAAAAAGGGGACAAAATATTCTGTTGAGGTCTGTCTTTGTTCTGTGTACAAGAGAAGACCGAGCCTTGGAAAGATGCATATCAAGCCTCAGTTTAGTTTGCTGTGGAGGGCCAAAGTTCCTCAGGATGTTGCGCAGAAATTTCTGAGGAAAGGTCAAGCCCTAAAAGAGGCCGAGAAACCTAAAGTTTATAGCAAGGCATGGATCTTCGAATTGAGTGATGGCTTGAGTGGTGATCTATGCAATGGCCAGCAAATGCGTGAGGGCAATAAGTTGGGTATGATCTCCAATATGTTGCAAATGATAACACGAAAACTGATCTCTGGTGTAGTGCGATGGTATGATCCGATCAATCATGTGCATTGTGTAATCAATATAATTGTATGCAAAAGTCAATGTGGGCTATAATCCGAGCAAGGAATATTAAGTCTGAATGATGCTGGCAAGATATATTCCAAGTGATAATGACAAGATATATTACAAGCAATGCTACCAAGTGCGACGATCTGAGTGTAATGAGCTGACATGATGAGTCAGAGTGAATATGATCTATTGAATCTGTCAATGCGACGAAGAAGCCTTTGTTGAAGTTTCTAAGTCTAACATTTAGAAACCCTCCATGCACTTTACTGATTTATTCCTACCTACTTGTTCTGTTAATTAACAAGCTATTTACCATGTAAATACTGAAAATAAATACAAGTGCATGCTCAACATATTACAAATCATCAACTGAAGGAAATAGAAACAAGCACACAAATGACACCGATATTTTTGGACTAATGTCCCTAGAAAAACCCAATGCTGGAAAACCGATGTAGTTATCTGAGGGTTTTATTATTAAGCAGCTCTTTTCTTAGTACACTGGGTGCCAAACTGGCTAACCCGACAGAGATAAAAAAAAAAACTGCCAGCAATACCTCTCTTCGGAAACAGGTAATCGGAAAGCCTGCTCCACGAAATCCCTCTCCAGCACAATCTGAAGCTTAGCGTCAGCCCCGTTGACCTCTACGTCAACCCTGTTGGCCTCTGCATTAGCCTATTGAGGCTCTGTGTAGCCTCTCTGGCTCTTTGCGTCACTCCTGCAACCTCTGTGTGGATGACGCAAGCCCTTCTGGCTCTGCGCAGTCTCTGTTGCCTCTGCATGGCACCCTCTGGGTCTGCATCTACCTCTCTCTACTTCTGTGCTGGTCTCCTGACACTGTCCCTACCAATTTGCCTCGTACTCACTGCCCCTCGCTGCAACTGATCATTGATTCTATCTCTCTTAGCACACCCCGCTCTAGAGAATAGAATGACTGATCACTCTGGTGTGTTCTCCAAGTGACCCTCAAGCCTCCTCTTATACTTTTCTCATTGACAAATCAATGGCCGAGATTAAGTCCCTAATCTACGGCTAAGATTAGATCTGGCTTGATCCATGTCTTTTGGACCATTCTAACACAGTTTTATATTAATTCACATTGATATTTTAATTTCCCTAAGTTTAGACTTAGGGACTCCATTGAAAATATTAATTATTTAATATCTCACAAACTGTTTAGAATCTGCCCAAACCCTTTCTGGGTATTGCACCAACTCCCTCAGAATTCTTTTAATTGTCTCTGGAATTCCTTCTTTTGTCTTCAACACACTTCAGATATCAGCAATAGCTTGATTATATGATCTCCTTGCTATTCTCTGGCTCCGTCTGCCCTCTGGCTCTCGAGCTCTCGAGCTCTCAGGCTTTGCAACTCTGTTGCATTCAACTCTCTGGCTCTGCAACTCTGCTACACTCAGTTCTCTGAGGAATCACCCCTTTGCCATCGCCCCCAACCTCTGGTGGCTTCTCTGGCTTTCTCTGGAACTGTGGCTCTCCTCCAACCTCTGGTGGCTCTGCCTCTATCAACTCTCTGAAGGGAAAAAACCTGTTCCTTCACTTGGCTCTCTGGCCTTTGAGGAATTCTTCGACTCTGCAGCTTCCATCCATTCCTCTGTCCCCTAATCATGAGGAATCATCCCTTTCCAGCTCTGTCTCTTCGTGTTTCGTACGTATTCATGTTACAGAAACGCCCGCTCATAGCGTGGCACAGGTGCGATGGACTGTTTACAATGGAAATGAACTGGTGGGCACAGGAAACCCGATCGTTTGGCCTTCCTATGCAGATATCCCGAAAATAGCCACATAACGGAATACACAGGCAAACTGACGAAAAACACATCATGGAGCGTTTTGCCGGAACTCAAATAATATAGAATCGCCCCTATAATCCTCTCGGGTCCGTCATTCTATCGCATATCACAATTGCATTGCGTATGGCCAAAAACCCAATACACAAAAAAATACAAAGAAATCTCGTATATCCAAATTTCAAATGATATGAAATCGCGCTTATAAACCTATCGGGTTTGCGCGCTAATCGAAAATCGCAATCGCATATGTCAAAGTCCCTTTATATTAGGGATCCACCGATCGCCAATATCGGCACGTCGCATATTTCTATCGGCCCCATCGCATCGGCGTATTGCTTCGGCCCCCTCGCATCAGCACTATCGCTGATCAACACCATTGCATATCGCAATCGCAACAGCCCGAGGCTTATACAACATCCCATGGACTGCTCTGATGCAATCTATATATATATATATATATATATATATATATCGTTGATCGCCAATCCGCTTCATCACAATCGCTCTATCAGCTCGCCTGGGTTCCGATATCGCATGGCAGCCTACCTCCGATGCGATACGTCGAAGATCGCAATCGAGGATTCTTAAGGCCCGCTGCTTCGCCCTTTATCATTGCAATGTGATTCCTTTAAGGAGCCCTTAAATCCCATTTATAAGAAATTGCCTCCTTTTCTAAGGATAATAGGCAAACTTCTCTCCAATAACTTCTTCATCTGAAGTCCATTTTAGCCCATTCAAATTGCGTTAGGTTCAGAATGAAAAGATCTATGCAATGAGACTATTCCCAAGAGCATCATTTGACTTTCATTTTCCTATGTGAGGAATATTTTTAGACTTAGAAGTCTACTACTAGATCCATTTTGGATCATGCCTTCCCACTAAAAAGCTATTGGACGCCAAAAGACTAATATACTGATCTGAACAGTAAATGAGAGTACCTCACCCTCTTCTTTCAGCCTCCATAAACTTGCCTTGCATGTTGCCTCTGAACCAAAGCCTTTGAACACTCCCCTTCCTGGATGTGCTTGTCCTCCTGGGAAGAACTGTCTTCCTCCTTGACTTCATGCAGAACTCCTGCTGAGAAGGTCACAGAAGGTAGTTTGAACCTTTGTGCCTTGATCATTGATCCAAGGTGGCTCAAACCAATGTAAAGTTACATCTGCTTCAAAAAAATTTCATTTGTACCTGTTTGACATACTGTCAACAACAACTGTTAACAACGATAGGATTACAGACAACAACTGGATGGCCTAAACACCTGCTTTAACAAAAGAAACAGATTTTCACATGTTGTGAATTACCTCCATGTCTTTACATCTGCATACAAATGATTGACTAGATAACAAGCCAACAAAACATGCCTTTAAAACAATTGACCCTTCAAGTCAAGCATGTAGAAAAAGAACTTTAGGATTCTTTTCCAAAGATGAAACACTTCATCATTATCTCCATCTTGGAGACCAAATCAACTTTTTCAAAGTCAACATTAACATTACATGCATGCTTAAAAACAAAGCAATCTACCCTTCAAGTTAATTACACACACATGTTCAAATACAAGGAAATCATCAACATCCCTGTGTTCATGCACATCATGCTTATGCGTGCATTTCATCATTCAACTTTTGCTTCACTGTACTTTCGACGCTGAAATGAATATATCGTTGCAGCAATAAAGTGAGTCTCCTACTCAACTTTTCCATTCACCTTCTTGGTAGAATCCTGTAACTTGCATCTCATTAACAAAGAAATGCAAATAGATGTGATACATTTCTGTTCGCATCAAAAGATATGCAACTTTAATTGGATAAGAACTCTAACCATTTCTTACCAATCCATTTCAAAAGTCCTTCCTTTGTCTGCACATCAACAACAACATGTGAATCATCTTGAAACACATCATTCATGGAATCTTTCTTTCCATTCCTGAGATTCTCCCTTTCCACCGTCTTCAAGTTTCGTGCAAGCATTGTTGGATTCAGAGTCCAACATTTTGCAGCAATATGTCCTTGCTTATGGTAGTAAGTGCAACACATGTGCATCTTCTTGACAGCATGATTTGCCTTGTCCAGTGGACCTTTGGCTTTTTGCTTCCTTTCCTTCAATAGTTTTATGCATGTGGCCATTCTCTTCCAACATCTAGAAACATTATGGTTATCCAAACCAGAAAAGGAACATGCAATTATTTTCCCATACTTATATGGAAATTTACCATGTTGAACATAATCAAAAGGAATATGGTTAGAACCAGATTTATACCTTTCTCTTTCACCTTTATTGCCTTCATGTGGAGGTGAATCAAATGAAAAAGTGGCTCCCTTTGGAACACCATCAATCTCTTCAATGTTGTTAGAGTTTCCACAACTCTCTGGTTCAAGTGTATGCTGATATACACCTTCTTTCTGCAAAGTATGCTTCACACTATTGCATTCCCCAAGAATACAATCTTCACACTCTTGAGGTTGAAGACCTGAAATGAAACCCCTCCTTGGAACTGTTTCAATTGTCTTCATGGCAGCTTTGGAACTTTCTCCATAAGCTTGTCCATAGCCAAGACCCAAACATTTACGCCTTTCCTCAACTATTATTGGCTCAACAATACCCTGTACATGTTTGCCCAAGCCTTTTCCTTCATAGCCCATTTTGGACATTAGCTTGGACCTTATGCCTCTGGCATGTTTTTCAAAAGAACCAACATAAACATTCTTAGAAGTATTTGATGACAAACAGGAATTGTTTACCTCTTCTTCAAGCTGATACTTGACCAAGGCTTCTTTGGCAACAAAGAGTTGTGTCTCCAACTCATGCATCCTTTCCAGGTTCATATTTGCAATATGAAGTTGTCTCTCCATTTCCTGCACTTTGTTAGAAAGCAACTGCTACTCTTCCCTCATGGAATTCAACTGCTCTCGAAGTATGATGCTCTTCCTTCCATCCTCATACATTTCTCTCACCATATCCATCATAATGAACAAGTCTTGCTTCATGCCTTCATCAAAGAATCTTGTGAAGAAAGAAGAATTTGAGGACTCACTTGTAGAAGTTGTCATTATCAAAATGAACAAACGAACTTCAAACAAGATTAACAAAGAGCTTATTCAAGCAACCTTTTGCAACAAACCTCTTGTACTTCAAGGCTTGCTTTGAGGTCCTTTGGGATAAGAAGAGTGCCTTCAACCCTTTTTCCTTCGTGTCCTCTCTTGGACTTAGATATCAATAGCTTTACCTTCACCTCTGCAAACTCAAACAACAGTCAGTTTACAACAATCAATCCTCGACTGTTTAAAAACTTTTCAAGTCAAACAGGCATATAGATTGCTCTATCAATCAAGCATTCTGATCTGATACCACCTGCTTTGGTATAACTTAGCTCTGATATAACCTTCTTTGAAGGTGGGGTTAATCAACTTGATGCTCTGATACCACCTGATCTGAAATGGGGCAATAAAGGCTTCTTGTCAAACTTACAAGAACCTCTCCCGCTCCAAAGCTTATATATTCCCAAGATCTATGCTTATGATTGACAATTTGTGGAAATAAAAGAACTTGAAAGAGGTGTATGCATGTGTTTGTCTTTAACTGTTTATTTGCTTTAAGTCCAGTTGCATAAACTGATATGTAGCATATAACAGTGAAACAATGCAGCAATAAACATCATACACATAGCAATAAGATGCAGCAAATAAACAAACCACAAGACAACAAGCTTAATATGGAGTTCACCCTAATATCTTGGGTTACGTCTCCTTGAACTCCAATCAGCTCGACTAGGCTCTTTGGGATTATGGTAATGCTTTTTTTACAAGTTCCAAACTCAACTCCATTGGTTTACAATTGAACCTATGGATTTCGAATACCATCTTATCCCTCTAGTTATCCATACTATGCAGACAAATCTAGGCTTCTCTGGACTTGACTCCTTCAATCAGTGCTTTGAGCTATCTTGAGCTCTAGCTTGCACCAACTCCCTCAGAATTCTTTTAACTGTCTCTGGAATTCCTTCTTCTGTCTTCAACACACTTCGGACATCAGCAATAGCTTGATCATTTGATCTCTTTGTTGTTCTCTGGCTCCGTCTGCCCTCTGGCTCTTTGGCTCTCAGGGTCTCAGGCTTTGCAACTCTGCTGCGTTCAGTGCTCTGGCTCTGCAACTCTGTTGCGCTCAGTTCTCTGAGGAATCACCCCTTTGCCATCGCCCCTAACCTCTGGTGGCTTCTTTGGCTTTCTCTGGAACTGCGGCTCTCCTCCAACCTCTGGTGGCTCTGCCTCTATCAACTCTCTGAAGGGAAAAAACCTGCTCCTTCACTTGGCTCTCTGGCCTTTGAGGAATCCTTCGACTCTGCAGCTTCCATCCATTCCTCTGTCCCCTAATCATGAGGATTCATCCCTTTCCAGCTCTGTCTCTTTGTGTTTTGTACGCATTCCTGTTACAGAAACGCCCGCTCATAGCGTGGCACAGGTGCGATGGACTGTTTCCAATGGAAATGAACCAGTGGGCATAGGAAATGTGATCGTTTGGCCTTCTTGTGTAGAAATCCCGAAAGTAGCCACAAAACAGAATATACAAGCAAACCAACGAAAAACACATCATGGAGCGTTTTACTGGAACTCAAATAATATAGAATCGCCCCTATAATCCTCTAGGGTCCATCATTCTATCGCATTGTGTTGGCCAAAAACCCAATACACGGGAAAATACAAAGAAATCCCATAAATCTGGATTTCAAATGATATGAAATTGCACTTATAAACCTATCGAGTCCGCGCCTTGATCGTAATCGCAATCGCATATGTCAATGGTCCTTTTTATTGGGGATCCACCGATCGTCGATATCACCACATCGCGTATAACTATCGGCCCCATCACATCGATGTATCGCTATCGGCCCCCTCGCATCGGTGCTATCGCTGATCAGCGCCATCGCATATCGCACTTGCAACGGCCCGAGGCCTATACAACATCCCATGGACTGCTCCGATGCGATATATATATATATATATCGCTGATCATCGATCCGCTTCGTCGCAATTGCAACGGCCAGAGGCCTATACAACATCCCATGGACTGCTTTGATGCGATATATATATATATATATATATATATATATATATATAATAATATAATCGCTGATCCGCTTTGACGCAATGCTCTATCGGCTCGGCTCGAGTTCCGATATCACATGGCAGCCTACCTCCGATGCGATACATTGGAGATCGCAATTGGGGATTCTTAAGGCCCACTTCTTCGCCCTTTATCACTGCAATTAGATTCCTATAAGGAGCCCTTAAGTCCCATTTATAAGAAATTGCCTCCTTTTCTAAAGATAATGGGAAAACTTCTTTTTTACAATAAGTTCTTCATCCGAAGTCCGTTTTAGCCCATTCAAATTGCGTTAGATTCAAAATGAAGAAATCTATGCAATGAGACTATTCCCAAGAGCATCCTTTGACTTTCATTTTCCTCTTTGAGGAATATTTTTAGACTCAGAAGTCTATTACTAGATCCATTTTGGATCACTCCTTGACTTTGATCCCCTTGTCGCTACTTCCCGCCCTGCTTAGCCTTCCGATCTCTTCTTGGCAAAGAGTCGCCCACATCTCCTCCCAATGTGGAAGGGTCGCTCTGCCCAGTATACTCTAGAGAAATACCTCTCAGTCTTTTGAGACTGTGTTCAAGGTTGTTCTCACCATTAATTCCTGATCCGGCGTGGCCCCTATGGAAGTCAGCTGATCCCGAATCTCGTTCAGTTGACCGAAGAAGGTGTCAATCAGTTCTCCCTTCTTCATCTGGTATGACCGCAACTGATTTTCTAGTCACATCCTTCTCTTCACAGAAGTATGTTGGTACAATTTCTTTAGGGCCTCCCACATCTCATTTGTCGTTTCCTTCTCGGCAATGTGTGGTACTACATGGTCCTTGACCCCGTCAAGGATGATGCTCTTGGCCCTCACCATTGCCTCCTCGTACTTGTCGTTGTCAGCTGGGTCAATTGGGATTGCTATCGTCCTCAAGGCAAAGTGCTTGACACGATTTCTGTCAAGTACGGATAAGATTTCGGCCTTCCAGACTGCGAAGTTTGAGGCTCCGTCCAGTCTGTCCTAGTCTCTTACTCCATGTAGTGCCATGCTTCTCTTCTACTTCCCTCCTAGAAGTTCTTGATGAGACTCCCTTTGAGCCTTGATTTCCCTCCTGGAAACCCTTCTGTCGATGTCGAAATGCCCCCTACTCTGATCAGCTATGCAACTACACCACTGATCCGGATTTCTCGGCTAGAAACCCTCGGTAGCAACTCCCTCCTTCTTGGCTTTGCCCTCTTAGGTATTGTTCTGACTACAGTACCCCTCCAGCTCCACTCTGCAACTTACTCACAGCCTCCTAAATCCCAACACCCAAAAGGTGAGAGCTCCTAGCCTCTGTGCAGTCCTGGCACCGGCAAACTAGCTCCCTCAGCCAACTGTGTCAGCCCTCCTAGCCTCTGCACGGTTCTGTATGAGCTTGTCTTTGCCTCCTTCAGCCTCTGCGCAGCCTCTTCTTAGCTCGAACTTGATGACACAGGCGCTGCGTCACCTCTTCCTGGTTGCTTTGCTGCTAGGAACAGCTTCTGTCACTCCAAACAACTATTTTCTGCTATTGTTGCTCTGCTTTACTGATGACCTCAGCTCTCCTGTGATCTACAGCCACGCTCTAATACCATGTTGAAGTTTCTAAGTCTAACAATTAGAAACCCTCCATGCACATTACTGATTTATTCCTACCTACTTGTTCTGTTAATTAACAAGTTATTTACCATGTAAACACTGAAAATAAATAAAAGCGCATGCTCAACATATTACAGACCATCAACTGACAAAAATAGAAACAAGCACACAAATGACACCATTATTTTTGGACTAATGTCCCCGGAAAAACCCAATGCGGGAAAACCGGTGCAGTTATCTGAGGGTCTTATTATTAAGCAGTGCTTTTCTGAGTACACTGGGTGCCAAACTAGCTAACCCGACAGAGATAAAAAAATATGGCAGCAATACCTCTTTTCAGAAACAGGTATTCGGAAAAACTGCTCCACGAAACCCCTCTCCAACACAATCTAAAGCTCAGTGCAGCCCTACTGCCCTCTACGTCAGCCTACTGAGGCTTTGCGCAGCCTCTCTGGCTCTCTGCGTCACTCCTGCAGCCTCTGCGTGGATGACGCAGGCCCTTCTGGCTCTGCATAGTCTCTGCTACCTCTACGTGGCTCCCTCTAGCTCTGCATCTGCCTCTCTCTGCTTCTACACTGGTCTCTCGCACTGTCCCTGCCTCTTTACCTCGTACTCACTGCCCTCGCTGCAACTGATCACTGATTCGATCTCTTTTAACAAACCTCGCTCTAGAATAGAATGACTGATCACTATAGTGTGTTCTCCAAGTGACCCTCAAGCCTCCTCTTATACTTTTCTCGTCGACAAATCAACGGCTGAGATTAAGTCCCTAATCAACAGTTAAGATTAGATTTGGCTTGATCCATGTCTTTTGGACCATTCTAACACAGTTTTATATTAATTCACATTAATATTTTAATTTCCCTAAGTTTAGACTTAGGGACTCCATTAAAAATATTAATTACTCTAATATTCCCCAAACTATTTAGAAGCTGCCCAAACCCTTTCTGGGTATTGGAGATCTCATGTGCCCTAACCTCTCCACCAAATTTCATGGCTAGAGCACATCTGATGCTACCCCAAATCAACAGCCTTGAATTAGTATATGGTGATTTGCTTTGTGTATAATGGCGGAGTGCATAGTGTACTGTTCAAATCTATGGAATAAGAGCAAGCAAAGGGTATGTTTGATGTTGAATCTCAGTGCAATAATAAGCTAATCAGTGTATAACAAGCAAAGTGTGCAACTTTGAATTAAGCAATGACAGCAAATAGGAAGAGAGAGATTGGCAGCCTATGGTCAATAAATATTGTTCATTGTATGATTATCGAACCCTGTAAAGTGTGTTCTTCATCGATTACCAGGTAATAAAGTTTGTTATGTCTGTTGTACTAATAAAGTAAGATATCTGGATTTCACACAAAACAAGAGAGTTCTGAGACATTTTAAAACCAAGAAAGCCTTGATGAAGTTTTTGAAGTAGATGACTTGAATAGCCTGACCTTTACGACCCTGTGTTTCCTATGGAAATGTTGCACCAGTGTTGCGGGGGAGCACCCCCACCCCCTCTCAATCTCACTCCCAATCTACGCTCCGGACAGGAGCGACTCAGGAGCGGGTCGGGAGCGCGCTCCCTTAAAAAAATTTACGCTCCTTGGTTTTTTTCAATTCGATATAGGGAGTGTCGCTCACGTCGCTCTGAGAGCGATTTTTATAACCCGGGAGCAATCGGGGAGTGATCGCTCCTGACCAATGTTTTAAAATTCGGTCGATTCGAAATGGAAACGGCCGAGTTGATCCGTTTCAATGCCAAAAATTGTGACTCGGTGGAGGAAACGGTTCGGGAGGCAAAGTCATCCATGACTCGGCCAACTCAGTCGTTTCCGTATTGACTCGGCCGAGTCATAACCTGCGGCCTGTAACCCCATCAAAACAGCAATTTGTCATTTTTTTAATGAAATTTTGAAGTGTTTGCTGATTGGTTTGGACTCCAATGTGTTTTATGAATTAGTTAAATGTTATTTGGGGTCCATTTCCCCCTTCCAAACCCTATTTAACACACTCAAATGCTCTCATTCTCTCACAGCCATCTCATGCATTTGAGTGAGAACTTCTTTGAGAATTAGTGAGCAGTTCTTGAGCTTGTTTTTGGAGCAGCAGTGAGGAGTCTTGGGCAAGCATTGTAGCTGGAGTAAGGAGCTACTTGGGCAGCCATTTGGAGCAGCATTGAGGAGTTGATTCTTGGAGCAAGCTTGAGGAGGCAGTTTGTGCCTGGAGGTATTTTTTTTCACCTCTACAAATCTGTTTTTGCTTATTAAATTTTAGGTGCATATCTAGAAAGCCTAGACAGTGTTTTTTGTCAAAGAAATGAACATTGAATCAATGTTTTTTTTTTTTCATTTCCTAGTCAAAAAATGGCACCTAAAGCAAGAGATCCTGCTTGGGCATATGATGAAATGGTTGATAGTCAAATGCAATGCAAATTTTGCCATAGGAAAATTAAGGAAGGTCCTGGGGGCATTAATAGGCTGAAACAACACTTGGTAGGGATTAGAGGCCAAATTACTCCATGTACCTCACCAGAAATTGGGGAGATTAGGAAGCAATTGTTGGCCAGCTTTGAGAAATTTAAAAAAGATAAGGCTAGGCAAAGAGAAATAGAGGCTAAAATTGGGAGGAAGAGGGAGATACAAAAAATGATGGCTACCAACCCCAATTATGATTTTGAGGGTTCTTCCTCTATCCCTCAAACTGATACATTCAACCCTTTCCGATATGTTCCTCCCTCTTTTGGTTCTGTTCAAAATAAGGGAAAGGGTAGAATGAAAAAGGGTGATGTGACTATCAAAAGTTATTTCACTCCCTCCTCTCCATCAGATGCACATGGTCCTCAAGTTAGTAAAAGTCAAATGCAGCCCACTTTAAATGACCATTGGAAGAAAGAATTGAGGGAGACTGCTTGTGAGTACTGTTGACCTCTACCGGTCAACTACCCATGCAGTACACCCCCTATTTTTTTTTGCAAAAAGGGGCAGCACTTGATCAGCGTGTCCGTGCCGTCCTGCAGTCATCCGCAGCTTGATCGATCTAATTGTAAACCCAGTCTGCATGTATTAATTGTAAATAATCCTAGCAGATGTGAGTCGTGTTGTAAATTGCCTAGGTGGACCTAACTTTCCTATGATAATCTA
>APFE031515393.1:102350-160889 GCA_000404065.3 Pinus taeda
TATATCATATAAAAATCGCTCTGGGATTCGTTCTTAAACCAGCAGCTTTTGAAAATGTCACTCCCACACCCGTTTTCGCTCCCGCTCCCAAGTAACACTGTGTTGCACTATATTCAGAAGCACAGTGTCATTGGTGCTACAATGGTTTTGAGGGAGCCAAGTTACTTGGTTTGAAAGGACCAAGGATGATCATCTAGTTGTACTACTCAGAGGACAAAATTTGTTGGACCATTTGAAGTCTGTTGGAACAAATTCTCTTATAAAATTGCTATAGAGAACAATGGAATGCCATTTACTCCTTTGAAGACACTTACTTTCATCAAATATTCCTTGGAAATTTGTATCTGTGTCTCTACTTGCTATGGCTAGAGGATGTTGTTTATGTACATTGCTAGATAAAGGCAAAGCGGACCATTAATCTTGATACACTTGCTTGGATGAAACATCCTTGATTTCATCACATATTTAGGGGCATGAAGATTCCATGATTTTGGATATATTGGATATGGAAAGATAATTTGTTGGTGAAATCTATTGTAACAGATATGTTGACTGTGATAAGGGTTTTGTCTTAATAATGTTATTTTCCCAAGAGATTGTAAACCCTAGGTAAATCTTGAAAGATACATAAAAGCCCTAGGGTTTGTGGAGAAAGTGTTAAAATTGGCAACTAGGGCCAAACTCCACATGGGTCATCTTATTTATGACAGCTGATATTTTTCTTGGATTCCTCTCTCCGAGAGGTGTAGAATTGATCTAAAGATCATCCGATTCTGACATGTACAAATGAAGTTATGAATTTATTTTGATTATGGTCAAATTGTCAAGGTCAGCCAGTGAACTTATGTAGGCTCAGAAGCCCAACAGTCACGTCTATTCATCCTCAACGTTGCATATAAATAGAAGGTGACTTAGCCTCATTTGGACACACTCATCTTTACACATATCTCTCTCCTCATTGATTGGGTACAATTTTCTGGGCAGTCTCTCTCTCCACACATGTGAAGGAAAGGAAGGCAAATTTTCTGTTCTTGGCGTTGACCAAGTTTTACCGAATTTCAGAAACTGTTTTTGGGCTGCGTCGACCATCTTTGACTGCAATTTTTGGTGGAGGAACTCTATCCCAACAGGCCGCATTTCTGGGCATAGAAATCGAGGCTAAACGTTGACTTTGACCAGCGTTGACTGCAGCTAGGGCTAATAGCAGGTTGACTATTTGACCAGATTTTGACTAGGCTGATTTTGTTTGTTTTGAGGGTTGATTCATCTTGTTGTTTGGAGGCCGAAGTCAATTGAAGTTAACCAAATTGTTGAGGGTCAAATATGCCCTATTGACCAACATTGACTTTTCTAGTTAGGGCTCTTTTGTTGTTATAAATTATCAGATTTGTAAATTGTACTCTCTCTCTACTGAACTATTGAAAACTATAAGAAGAATTGATCAAGGGTTTCCCCACATTGGGGTTTGTCTGTGGCTGGTGCCACATCTTGTGTCCTTTTGTCTTGGCATGTCTTCTACTGTTTATGTTTATGTTATATCTGCATTTTACTATCATGTTGATGTGATTGCTAAACTAGATATTGATATTGGGCTAATAAATAAATTGAAGAAAAATTGCTCTAAAGCATAAGAACATGCCATTGTTGCCTAAAATAACATGGTATTAGAGTTGAGGTGAAGACAAAGCCCGAGCAAGAGTGAAAGAGCAATCACCAAAGACAGTTGGACAAGGACAAAAGGCTCAATGGGTTCCTCATCCTACTTCCCGGCTGAAGGCAAGCTCCATGATAAATCTAACTATCATGGATGGAAGATGTCTCTTGATTTGACCTTGGAAGAAAAAAAAGTGATGGATTATGTACAGGGTAAAATCCTTGAGCCTCCTTCAAATGCATCGGTTGCTGTGAAGACCAAGTACAATAAGGTTGAAGTCAAAGCGAAGAAGATTATCAGGGATTCCATTGACAAGCATCTGGTGAACTATATCTCCGAATTGAAGACCTCCAAGGAGATCTACGATAGGTTGGTCGGCATGTTCAAGGTTAGTAATGCTAATCAAATTTTATTTCTCAAGAATAAGTTGAAGGATATTAAGAAGGGCAAGGACGAGGACATTCAATCCTATTTCTTGAGGATTACTGGGATCAAGAATGATCTACTCTCGATTGGAGAACTCATTCTTGACAGGGAATTTACTCTCACCACCCTTGGAGGACTCCCACCTGAGTGGTGTGTATTTAGAACCACCATACTCAACAATGATCGAATTCCAAGGTTTGAAGAATTGATGTCGAAATGCATTCAAGAAGAAACAAGAATGGTGGAGAAAGAAATGCCTTCTAATAGAAGCAACCCCACTGCATTCTCGGCTCATGCCAAAAGGAAGAACAATGCAGGTTCAAAGAAGCAAAGTCAAGGAAGACCGAGATTCAAAAATGAAAAGAAGGGAAAATGCTTTGTTTGCAATAAGTTTGGCCACTATGCAAGGGAGTGTCCAAATAGAAGGGACACATCGCATGATGATGATCACAATCCTTCCAGGGGCAACTTCAACAACAACGATCAAAGGAATGGCAGGTCCAATGGCAAGGGTAAAAGGAATGCATGACATCAAGGAAATGGTCGACCCTCCAAGAAATCAAGGAACTCCGGGTATGAAGAATCCAATGTTGTTAACAATAAGCAAAAAGAGTATTATCTTATATCAGCCCTCTCCACTGCCTCTCCTCCAGACACTTTGGGAAATTGCTAATTGATAATGATGCCTCAAGGCACTTCACTGGATACAAGGAAGCCCTCTCTAATTTGATAGAAAAGGAGACAAACTTGGAGATCATCCTTGGAGACGATGCCACTTATCCCGTGAAGGGAGTAGGGAATGTTACCCTTTAATTGAATCAAGGTAACACTATTCATTTGAAAGAAGTATTATATGTACCCGATCTCAAGAAGAACCTAGTGTCCATTTCGGCAATGGAAGACAAAGGATTCAAGGTGGCTTTTATCAATGGAAAGGTACATGTTTGCGAAAGAAATTTTAAATATGCTTTTACTCTTGGGTTTAGGGTTGACACTTTGTATCAAGTTGGAGGAAGTCCATTGGGAGCCATGTCTTGCGACACATCTCTACAATCTGAACTATGGCACCGGAGGTTTGCCCATCTTCAGTATAAAGCCCTTCCCGATGTCAAACAAAAGGTGACAGGTATGCCCGAGTTCAAAGTAGAGCATGAAGGTGTATGTCCAGGATGTGCCGAAGGAAAACTTACAAGGGGACCATTCCCCGCAAGTAATAGCAAGACCACAGATATATTGCAATTAATCCACTCTGACATATCTGGTATGATGCCCGTAAACTCCTTGGGAGGATACTTATATTATCTCAACTTTACGGATGATTATTCTCACAAGACCTAGATCTACTTCTTGAAGAAGGATGAAGTGTTCACCTAGTTCTGACACTACAAAGCCTTGATCGAAAACCAATTCGAGAAGAAAATCAAGATATTGAGGACTAATAATGTGATCGAGTACAAATCCAATGAATTCCAAGATTATTGAAGAGAAGCTGGCATTAAGAGGGAGACTACAACGCCATACACTCCTGAGCAGAATGGTGTGGCTGAAAGGAAAAATCGCTCTATTGTAGAAGCAGTTTGTGCCATGCTTCATGATCAAGGCCTTCCGAAGTTCCTATGGGCTGAAGCTGCAAATACCGCCATGTATGTTCAAAACCGATGCCCTCATCAAGCATTGGACTCCAAAACTCCCGAAGAAATGTTCACTAGTAAGAAAGCCGATGTCTCTCATTTTAGAATTTTTGGAATTCCTGTATATTTTCATGTGCCGAAAGAGAAAAGAAGCAAATTGGGTGCATCTGGGAAGAAAGGAGTCATTGTGGGCTATAGTGAAAATTCTAAGGGATATAGAATTTGTGTGGTTCGTCAAAAGGAAGTTGAGATAAGTCATGATGTCACCTTCGACGAAGATCAACAACCTTCCTATCCTAAGGAAGGACAAAGAAGCTGACACCGGAAATTAGGGTGAAAAAGAGGACGAAACGATCCCTGATGTTGATGAACCTATGGATCTTATAGATCCTCCTGCTCATGAGCCTTCCTCCTCCAAGAGGAGACCTCATGGCTTAGGGAGACTCTCGAAGATGCTGAGAGACATATTGCACCAAGGGGGACTTTCTGTGAAAGCAAGAAGCCAAACACGTATCAAGGATACTTGACCGTCATGAGCACTATCATTCAAAAGGAGCCTTCATCATTCGAAGAAGCTGTGAAGCAACAAGTATGGAAGGATGCTACGAATGAAGAATATGAGTCAATTATGAAGAATGATGTCTGGGATGTGGTCCCTAGACCCCAAGACAAATCGGTTGTCACCTCTAAGTGGCTCTACAAAATCAAGCATGGAATTGATGGAAGTGCAGAGGGAGTTGGATTCTGAATTTGAGATGAAGGAACTAGGACCGATGCACTATTTCCTAGGGTTGGAGGTCTGGCAAAAGCCAAGGGAAATTTTCCTCTCTCAAGGAAAATATGTTGTGAAGTTATTGGAAAGATTTGGGATGGTGGACTACAAGCCTGTGACTACTCCGATGGAACTTAACTTTAAGAAGTTATGTGAAAGTGTTGTTGGACCTGAATTGGGAAATGCTTCTGAGTATCGTCAACTCATAGGAGCATTGATGTTCTTGGTGAACTCCCATCTGAACATATGTTTTGCAGTTAACACATTGAGCCAATATATGGTTGGGCCTCATCATATACATTGGATTGGTGCCAAGAATCTTCTGAGATATCTTCGGGGCGCAATCACTCATGGACTGAGATACATTGTCGGGGATGTGAGACTGCATGGTTATTATGATGTTGATTGGGCTGGCAGTGTGGTGGATCGCAAAAGCACTTCTGGATGTTGTTTTTCTTTGGGTTTTGCTTCGATATCCTGGATGAGCAGGAAGCAGAAATCGGTTGCCTTGAGCACTGCCGAGGCCGAATACATAGCTGCTAGTATGGCCTCTTGTGAAGCTGTCTGGTTGAGGAAGCTCTTCAGTGAGTTGTTTGGACATGTGCTGGATAACACTGTGATCCTCTGCAACAACTAAAGTGGGATCCGATTATCAAAGAATCTTGTGTTTCATGATCGCTCCAAGCATATAGATATCAGGTACCACTTTTTCTGGGATATGGTACAACGAGCAGCAATAAGGCTCCATCACATTGGGACTGATGAGCAGGTCATCGATATTCTAACAAAGTCCCTAGGGAAGGTCAAGTTCTTAGTCTTTCGAGAATGACTTGGAGTCGTGGAGAGACACTCTTATGAGAGTCCTGTATGAGATGGATATTGAGCTTTGGGAGCTCCGAGGGGCTGGGGTACTTCTTGGAGCAATAAGAAACCATAGGGTGAGTGGTTTAGCCTTCCCCTAGTGGTTTGTTGTGTACAAGGTGAGTGGTTCAGCCTTCCCCTGTGATACCCCTTGGCGACATGTAGGCAAGATGAGTGGTTCATCCTTCTCTTGCTGAGACATCCTACCCATGCAGTCTAGGACTCATGGGAAGAAACTCTCATCTGGCCAATGAGTAGGGAAATGAGGATAGGAACCACAGTACTACCAATGAACGCATCGTGTACTACCGTACTCCCTATGCTAGGATGATCGATATTGATCCGGGATCAATTGGAACTGACTTCGGGTTAGTAAGAGTGGTATGAGACACTCTCTTTTGATTGGAACTGACATCGGGTCAGTAAGAGTGGTATGACACACTCTCCTTTAATTGGAACTAACTTCGGATCAGTAGAGAATGGTATGATACATTCTCGATCACTTCTTCTTCTTCATAGTTCAGCAGAGTAGTGTAGAGTTGTGCATTAATGGCAGAGATATTACAGATTGGCAGATGGATTAGCAGATGGAGTTCTCCCTAGTTGAGAGGGAGTGTTAAAATTGGAAGTGTTAGGGCCAAACTCCACATGCGTCATCTTATTTATAACAGTTGATATTTTTCTTGGATTCCTCTCTCCGAGAGGTGTAGGATTGATCTAAAGATCATCTGATTCTAACATGTACAAATGAAGTTATGAATTTATTTTGATTATGGTCAAATTGTCAAGGTCAGCCAGCAAACTTATGTAGGCTCAGAAGCCCAACAGCCACATCTATTCATCCTCAACATTGCATATAAATGAAGGTGACTTAGCCTCATTTGGACACTCATCTTTACACATCTTTCTCTCCTCATTGAATGGGTACGGATTTCTGGGCAGTCTCTCTCTCCACACGTGCGAAGGAAAGGAAGGCAAATTTTTTGTTCTAGACGTTGACCAAGTTTGAATGAATTTCAAAAACTATTTTTGGGTTGCATTGACCATATTTGACTGCGATTTTTGGTGGAGGAAATCTATCCCAGCAGGCCACGTTTTAGGGCACAGAAATCGAGGCTAAACGTTGACTTTGACCAGCGTTGACCGTATCTAGGGCTGATCGCAGGTTCACTCTTTGACCAAATTTTGACTGGGCTGATTTTGGATTGTTTTGAGGGTTGATTCATCTTGTTGTTTGGAGGCCAAAATTAACTGAAGTTGACCAAATTGTCGAGGGTCAAATCTGCCCTGTTGACCAGCATTGAATTTTCTAGTTAGGGCTCTTTTGCTGTTGTTATAAATTATCAGATTTGTAAATTGTACTATCTTTCTCTGTGCTAAACTATTGAAAACTATAAGAAGAATTAATCAAAGGTTCCCCACATTGGGGTTTGTCCCCGGCTAGTGACACATCTTGTGTCCTCTTGTCTTGGCTTGTCTTCTATTGTTTATGTTTATGTTATATCTGCATTTTACTATCATGTTGATGTGATTGCTAAACTGGATATTGATATTGGGCTAATAAAGAAATTGAAGTAAAATTGCTCTAAAGCATAGAACGTATCATTGTTGCCTAAAATTAACAAAAATCCCTAGGGTTTGTGGAAAACACCCTAGAGTTGGACCTAGATCAATGTTTCTACTGAAAGAAGAAACCTAGCTCATGCAAGGAAGGAATGACAATATGTTGATGATGAGGACAAGGATGATGCAAGATGGCAAGGATCGAGAGGGCGCTGACAAATTCCCCTCAATCCTCAAAAGATAAGTATATTATATCTCTCCTCCTTGATTATAATTGTTGTTGTTTTATTGTTAGATAGTTTCTTGTCTTTTGCTGGGTTATAATCGTTCTTCCATGACCTCCTAGTGAGGATCCTAGCTCATGCAAGGAAGGAATGACAATATGTTGATGATGAGGACAAGGATGATGCAAGATGGCAAGGATCAAGAGGGAGCTGACAAATTCCCCTCAATCCTCAAAAGATAAGTATATTATATCTCTCCTCCTTGATTATAATTGTTGTTGTTTTATTGTTAGATAGTTTCTTGTCTTTTGTTGGGTTATAATCGTTCTTCCATGACCTCCTACTGAGGATTGTAAGCTTTTACAGCAAATGGAAGTATTGGAAGAACAAAGAAAAGTTTGTGGCAAGAATATTCTCCCAGGAAGAGGGAGAGAGAGCTATGGGAAGAAATTTACTCCAAACCAAAGAAGGCTTTTGGGCGCAGTAGTGGCAGGAAGACTTGCCACCATGATAGAGGAGGCAGTGAAGATAGAGAGAATTGACTTCTAAGTTCGAGATGAAGGACCGTTACTTCTTGGGACTAGAAGTGTGGCAGAAGAGATCTTCCTTGGTCAAAAGGATGTATATTGTTACAATCCTTCAGAGATTTGTAACGATAGACAGCAAGTCCATTCCCATGACATCCAATCTGATGAAACTAAGTAGCAGAGGGAGTAGCCTGGATTGCCTCAGCTAGATTTGTTTCAACATTTGGAAGGTAGCTACGATGATGAATTCAAGTTGATCAATTTATGGTTGAGCCAAAGGCATGTGGCACAACATGTGTTGAGGTACCAGTGTGGTATTGATGATTGAAATATGTTTCATATGATAAAGTACAGTTGTTGGATAACAAATTCAAAGTGAATATATATATTGCAGTTTATTTGGCAAGTTGTGAAGTAGGGTAGCTTCAGGATTGTTTAATCTAGTGTAGGTGACCACAGTGGTGATAGGTCAAAGCATGTGGAGCAGTGAGGCTCCTATGTATTTCTATGATTAAGTTGTTGAACAAGCTTGGAGCGATTGAGAATGCTTCCCTTAGCTGACGGGAATGTTGATGAGCTCAAAACTCAACATCAAAGGGTAGAGAATCTACTTAGGTCATGGGTTTTGACCAGGACATCCATGGGATTTGGTTAGGTAGATTGGCTCTATTGGCGTAAAGGCTTGATTACTCCCTTAGGTCATGGAGTTTGACTGAGAAACCATTATGGTTGAGAGATTGATTCTGCGACCTAGATTACTCACTTAAGTCATGGGGTTTGACCGAGAGACCATAGTTATGGTCCAGGAGATTGGCTCTATGAGGATCAAGCCTGGATTGCTCCCTTGGCTATGGGGTTTGAGCTAGAAGCCATGGAATTTGGCTAGGAGATTAGCTCTATGTATATTGAGGCATGGAGTATTGCCTTAGGTCATGGAGTTTGACCAGGAAGCCATTGTTTATGGTTGGTGAGATTGGCCTTGAGACCTGGAATGCTCTCTTAGGTCATGATGTTTGACCGGGAAACCGTTTCTTATGGTTGGAGAGATTGGTCCCTCAGTCAGTGGAGTTTTGACCTTATCGCCATGGGTTTTGGCTAGTGCGTTGATCTTGTGCCCTTTTGTTGATGTTGATGTGAGACTCTTTCCACATGGTTCTAGTGTTGAACATGTGATGGATGGATACATCAACGTAGCTAAGCTCATTCAACCTTTCTTGGAATAGAAAAATTTTCAACAAGAGAACATAAGTCATTATGGATAACTCCGTAGCTAAGAGGGAGTGTTGGAATTTTGTAGCAATGGTTAGTCTTTATAATCGATCCTAGCCCTCCAAAATAAAGAGAAATGAAAAATATTAAAGTTGGCCTTGAAAGAAGAAAATTTGAATTTTTCAACGTATAAATTTAGCCTCCAAAATGACAAATGGGGCTCCTTCTTAAGTTCATGTCAGCTCACCCCTAAAGTCACACCACTTGGTGCTTTATTGATACTATATATAGACCATTCATCCCCTTCATTTGATCATCAATTCGGACCAATCTGAGGCATAATAAGGACAAGTTCTGAGGCTTATTTCAGATCACAAGAAGGACAAAGTCTGACGCTCATCAAGGATGAAATCTGAGGCATAATGTGAAGTTAGATTATCTGTGGCAGATAGAGTTTTTGGGCAGAACCATTCTTTGAGGCAGACTGAATTTTTCTTAGCAGCAAGATGATTTGGCTCATGGATGTTTTGACCAGGTTTCACCTGGGTCTAGTTGATGGTCACTTTGACTTTATTTGACTAAAATTCAGAATGTATATCTTGTTGAAATGGGCAAATTCTCTAAGAAAAGGTTGCTGGGTTTTTCCCCGGTGGTTTTCCCAGAGTAATCTTGTGTCTCTTGTGTTCAGCTGTCTCTTCTTGTTCTTAATGGCATTAGTGTTCTACTGTTGAATATTTTTTGTGTAATTGCTTAATAATGATCGTGATGCAAGATAATCTAATGATGAAATTATTGGAAGTAATTACCAGTCTAGAAAATCCCTAAATTTTAACATATCTGACTTCTAAACCTGCAAAAGATTTGCTTCCCTTGCTTCCTGCCTTCTATCAAATCTCTATACAATACCATAAAAATCAGATCTGGAAAAACAAATCAGTTCCTCATCTATATATCAAGATTCAAAAAGCTGAAAAATGCTTCCATACATCAAAGAGTGAGCATACTACCACCCCAAACGTATTTCAACCCTGAAATTACATCTGTTTACTGAATTTTCATGCATAGCCCCAAACATACTTCAGCCCTGAAATTACACCCGTCATGCATAACCCAAACATATTTCAGCCCTGAAATTAAATCCGTTTACTGAATTTTCATGCATAAATTGGGTACAAGCTAAAGATATCCATGCCTGAAAAGTTTCTGCACATTTAATTAGATCATAGTGCTCCTTATGCTGCAAGAAATCTGCCCTATTGATGGGGATACCCAGATGTTGATAATAATAGTTCCAATTTTCTGTGATTGGAATTGTTTGTTAATACAGGAAGATTCACAGATATGAGTTTTATTGTCGACGTTTCGGAGCCGCTATCCTGGTCGTTGTCAAGACAACAAATGTGTCTTGACAATGGACCAGGATAGTGGCTCCGAAACGTCAACAATAAAACTCATATCTGTCCTGTATCAACAAACAAATAGTAGTTCCATCATATACCTCAAAATCCTTTGGCTGTCCAAGATCGAAGGAAATAGTATTTGCAATGTCCTATTCATGCTCCACTAGGTGGCTGTCAAGGTTGATCAGAAAAGGAAGGTGCAAATTTATTTCTTCATCTATCAAGCTCTCACCATCGGTGTCATAGATGTGATCTCCACGAACACACCAGATATCCATATCCCATCTACGTCTTATAATCCCTAAAAGAATGCTCACCTCATCATCCTCTTGGCTTCCATGTTCTTCATCACATGAGCTAGCAGAAGCACCTGTTTCTTCTTCCTCCAAGGGTTTCTCTACACAATCTATCACTGTCAACTCTTCAAAATTTATCATGCCCATAAATTTGGGAAGGAAATTCACCATAACTTAAAAAACCCTTGTCCTCCTTGGAATCAATGATGATGGTTGTTTGAATGTCATGCAAGCATACATCATCATCACAAGATGTTTCTTCTAGAACACGATGGAATGCATAATCTTTAGCAGATTCTTTTCCATCAAGACATGAGGTGCCGCAACAAGGTCTTCAAGAACTTCATCACATTTCTACTCACCTGGATCTGAAATTCTCATGTAAAAGTGGTTTATGAGATGAAAGAGAAAGGTGGTCATCCTCATCAAACTCATTTCCAAGCTTTGTTCGCGGGACGGAAGAGAAAGTTGGTCATCCTTATCAAACTCATTTCCAAGCCTTATATGGGCTAATTTTAAGTATCTCTTCTCTACAATGGAAACTAATGTAGTACATCATATTTATCTTTGGCTTTAGCAGATAGAAGATCAAAAGGATCACTCTGATATGCAAGCACTATATCAAGTTTTCATCTCATTCTATGGCAAATCTCAACCATAACATATGCCTCATTTGATCCTTCAGCATAACCATGATCCCAAACCCTAAGACATCCTTTCACTAAAATTGAAAGTGAAGATATCTCCCTTGGACTGCAATCATAAAACCATTCCAATGCATCATCTTCCAAGGTCATTACACATATTTTCATCAAAACATCCTTATGGACAACATTGAGATCTGAAATGAGTTCGATGAAAGAGTTAATATGTAGCGTAGATAAACCAATATGTCCCTAGAATTTTAGAACATGCTTGTCCCAAATTCCCAATATGGATCAAAGAACTCATTCTGATACCTCAAGATACCCGAAAAATCTAATGGATCAAACCATCCTTTCATTCATGATTCTTCTACAAATTGGAAACTTATTTACTTCAAATCTTAAATATGACAAGTGTTGACCACTAGAGTGGCACCTGATGATTACATCAAGACTCCATGCCCAAGGATGATCCAGAGGACACTTGTACCATCAGATATCGTCAGTCAACAAAGTTTTTTAACTCTATTTCTATCTTCTCATCATCTTGCTTGTACCCAGATTCCACACCCTATGGGGAATTGTAATAAGTGATACTAGTAATGATGAGTTTTGAGTCTGTAACAGGCCTAGGATGTTGGGACTCGATCAGCAAACGAGTACACCTTTGAGTGTTTTTTTTATCTGGTTAATTATCCCTTCTTTTTCAGAGACGGATAATTTTCTAGGTTTTTTCACTCACGTTTTACCCCAAAGTTGGGGTGACGGTTTGAAGGTTGAGCCCCTGACACATCTTAGTGTCTAAAGTCGATGTATATTACCATACTAGATCACACAAAAAAATTCGTGGAATTTCGTTAGGTCTAGGCAACAATCATTTTTTTAATTTTTTAGATTTCCCGCAAGTCAAAAATTACAAATAAAATTGTATTTAAATTGTAATAAATGTAGTCTGTATGGGGTATGAGTAATCAAAATTACACCTCTCACCCTCAACTTTCTACTATGACACACTTTGAGAGGGTAATAATGTGTTTTGGACCCTCAAAATCCACTTTTCCTAAGTTTAGTGGGAAATCTGACAATTAATTAAGCCATAAATTAAATCACTGGAGAAAAATAAATATCCACACATGCTAAATGTTGTGGAAATGAAGTGGAAAATTATGGGGGAGTTAAAGTGAAGTCCCAAGGTGATGTGGACTCCTAAAATCAAAGAAAGGACATGTGCTCAAATAAAATCGAATTTCTGTCATTAAATGAAAAAGTTGCTTGGAAATTCGAATTTGTGAAGTTAATGCACATTTGGGAGGATTTGGGAGAATATTTGGTGCAGATTTTTGTGGAAAATTGTCCCCACATGGGTTACCACCCATATACACTTGTCATTCCACCATAAAATTCGAATTTGGCACAGAAGGGAAGAAGAAAAAGATGTCCACTTGCCAGAATTCGATTTTTACACTTGGCATTGAAGCTCCATTCAACAAATTCGAATTTCTCTTTGGGGTTGTCACCTCATGCAACTTGTTTAATCACTTCTACATTGGGATTGGCTCCAATGTCATTTGTCATTGTCATTATTCATTGGGATTTGCTCCCAACTCTATATAATAGAGCCATGGGCTCTCACATTGTATCATATTGTTACTAGCTATTATGCTTGCGGAAGCGCTGATGCCTTGTACACTTTCAAAAATATCAATAAAGACTTTGTGGTTTCATTCATGAGGTGTTCCTCCTTTGGGAGTGTGATGAATTGTTGATCATTGGTATAGTTCTTTTTACTTATGTTTTCATCTAATTTGTTTCCATATGCTCTTGTAGATTTGTTAATGTAAAGCTATCTTGCATTGACATTTGATTTAGAAGTATGCTCTAGGTATAGAATGCTCTAGTTGGTTTTAAATAAATCTCTAGAGTTTCTTATCATGGTTTATTGCTAAATCTATATGGAATTAATTCTTGATTGAAGTTTTGTAGAAGGAAAATCTTGTTGGGATTACAGAATCAAGCGTAAAGGGAAGTCTTTGGAGAGACCAACCCACTCTTGGTACATTCTTAAAGGAGCTCTCATTTGTTCTTTGAACCTTCATAGTCTTATCTTACAAAGTGGTTTTGCAGGGAATTCGGCACATAGCTTGTACACAAGCCGAGAACTTCTAAATTTAAACCTCTTTAAAAAAATATATGTACTTCATTTCTTTCATTTGCTATCTAAGAGCATGAAGATGGCTAAGAAAAGACGATAGTTTACTCTCACTCTTTAGCTTAGCCTTTTGTAAATTATAATTATACATATACATTTTATCTTGCTGATTTTTCCATTAATACTTAACTTATTTTGCAGCCATTGTTTGGATTCTTTGTTAACTCTTGTGTGGCAGATTTTGAAGAGCAACTTCCCACAACATCTAACAAGTGTTTGTGGGACCTTTAGCAAGTGTTGGGGGTTCAATTTCCAAGGATGTCGTGAGCCCTTTTGAAGCTTATTTTGGCCAAGTCGAGTTCACTAGAGGGCTGCCCATTTTCCTCTTTAAGCCGTAGGCACTTGGAGGAAACTCACACCTTGTTTCCCTTGCATAAGTTTTGTGAGATCTTGTCACTACTTTCTCAAGAAAGGAGGTCTAGTGTCCAAGTTTCAAGCAATTATTGTGAAGACTCTCTTTTAAGTATAGTTGAGAACTTTGAAGGGCCCTCTTCTCATTGTAATATTAATAAAAGAACTAACTTGCTTGTGGAAGCTTGGGATTTCTCCCATGGTATCCTATCTCCCCATTTAAAGGGAGGCTTCTCTTGGGTGGATTGACATTTGCATGGTCTAAGCTTTCATACTTCATTCACTTACATGCATGCTTTAATTGGGAATTAACACAACTTCACTATCACATTTCATTAAGTTAAAGTTTGTTGCAATTTCATTTGAGCTTTGCATTTTCTTTCTCATTGTTGTTTGGAGCTACACGCTTACACTTTACTTTGGGCAATTCATCCTTTACATGCAAGCAATTTATATTCTTAACAAACTTTGATTCATTTCCATTTACCTTGGTAAATTGTTTCATGAGCACTTGAAAACATGCTTCAATTTTATGCTACATTGTTATCTTGAATATTGGAACAATTTATTGTCATTGTCTATTTGAAAGAAGTAATTTACTTTCAAGCAAATCACTTGTATCATTTCAATTCATTCATGAAACACCATGCAACACTAGTAAGCTAATTTTATTCCTCCAATTGAAGTTATAATTGCAACTTATGTTGAACACTATTTCATTTTCAAGCATTGCAAATCAATCTCTTTGAAGCATTTGCATGTATCATTATGTTAATTTGGGGAATTAACACAATTTGCATTTCATCTAGGCATTTTAGTGTAGGAAGGCTCCAAGCCTCATTAAAATTTTATCTCCAACATAAGTTAGTTGAAATAGACATCTTAGGGATCTTCTACTCATCTATTGACTCTTCACTGTGAGATCCATATCATTGAGCGAGGGTGAGGTCTGAGGATTGAAAAGTTAAATTGTAATTTTGTTGTAGAGATAATTAATAAAATTAACAAAGAGCACTTTCCATTACATTTACTTTACTTGTCTCTTGATGGTTTGAGTTTTCATATGCAAAGTCTATTCCAAAAGCAAGTATTGTAATCATTTCAAACAAGTATTTTCTTTTCATGTTTCAAGTCTAATTGCATATTGATGTTTTGGTTTAGCACTTCCTTTCTTTTACATTTCCAAGTTAATTACTAATTTTTTGGTTTTGGCAAGATATGTTTCATATGTTTTGATTTATAAAGTTGATTATCTCAAAAGCATTTTGTATCTTACATATCTTGTGCTAACAATTCTTATTTACATTTCAGGGTTACTTTGTTTTCTCCTTTGGGAGCATTGCATTTTACTTTGAGCAAATTCCTTACAAGGCATTGGTTTTATGGTTTTTCTCATGTTTATTATTGGCATTGTTATTTCAAGTTACTCAGTCATATTTGCTCATAAATCCTTAAAAGTAATCCATTTTCACTATAACACTCTCCTAGAAACTCACATCCTTTTTAACTTCGCTTTTCATTAGGGACCACCCCCCTTAGCTAACCTAGGAGATAGCTTAAATGGAGAGAGAAGGGATTCAGTGTGACAACTCTTCTCTAAGTTCCCTGCCACCAACCATGCCTTGTGGGGTTGAAGGCTTTTCTCACTGACTTGTAGGTAGGTGTAAGTGGCAGGGTCTACAACAAGCAAATATGATATTTAAAAAGGATATAACCATCATACCTCATTTCAAGATCAAAGGAGTTGCTAGGTGAGTCTTCAAATGCCTTCAAATTCTATTGGATATCCTCACATCTACAAACAACATGTCACTTCAAATCTTCTAGAACAAGGCTTCATTCTTTCATGGAGTCACGAAATGAGAAAAACTCTCCAAATGGTTTGAGTTTTCGTATGCAAAGTCTATTCCAAAAGCAAGTATTATAATCATTTCAAACAAGTGTTTTCTTTTCATGTTTCAAGTCTAATTGCATATTGGTGTCTTGGTTTAGCACTTCCTTTCTTTTACATTTCCAAGTTAATTACTAATTTTTGGGTTTTGGCAAGATATATTTCACATGTTTTGATTTATAAAGTTGATTATCTCGAAAGCATTTTGTATCTTACATATCTTGTGCTAACAATTCTTATTTACATTTCAAGGTTACTTTGTTTTCTCTTTTGATAGAATTGTATTTTACTTTAAACAAATTCCTTATAAGGCACTGGTTTTATGGTTTTTCTCATGTTAATGATTGGCATTGTTATTTAAAGTTGCTCAGTCATATTTGCTCATAAATCCTTAAAAGTAATCATTTTCACTATAACACTCTCATAGAAACTCACATCCTTTTTAACTTAGCTTTTCATTAGGGACCACCCCCCTTAGCTAACCTTGGAGATAGCTCAAACGGAAAGAAGGGATTCAGTGTGACAGCCCCTTCTCTGAGTTCCCTGCCACCAACCACACCTTGTGGGGTTGAAGGCTTTTCTCACTGACTTATAAATAGGTGTAGGCGGCAGGGTCAACAACAAGCAAATATGATATTTGAAAAGGATATAACCATCATACCTTATTTCAAGATCAAAGGAGTTGCTAGGTGAGTCTTCAAATGCCTTTAAATTCTATTGGATATCCTCACATCTACAAACAACATGTCACTTCAAATCTTCTAGAACAAGGCTTCATCCTTTCATGGAGTCACCAAATGAGAAAAACTCTCCAAAGATATGCCTTCATCAAACCACTATAGCCAATATGTTGAATCTCAAGAACTAGATTTTTTTGCCCAGCAACAATGCCAATTTGTACCTTCTATCTAGAAATGCACTCAGACATTCAACTCCCTAAACGAAGCACAACACTACAGGCACTTAGGAATGTTGCACATTATCACCAAGGAAAACTCTTCCTCTCATTTTTAAGCCAACTCTTTTTTGGCACAAGGAGGGAAACACTAGAAAAGATTGTTTATGATGTTCTTTGAGAAATTAAGCAATGATGGACTACCAAGACCAGTGTCTAACCATTGGGTGATGGAGACAAATCAAAGAGAAAGAGGGTTTGAAAGGAATGGAGAATATGTACTAAAACCATTCACTAATGTGTCATTCTCCCTATAGCTATGAAAGGTCTCAAAAATAGAGTGAACAACCCTAACCGGAAAATTACTGTAGCAATTATCCTTCAATATTTCAAGGTTACATCAAGGATTAGGGTGGGTTTACAACCTCTACCCCAATCTCTTTTTATGTGACAAACTTAACCTTCTTAAAAGAGTATTTCAGCAGCAAAAAACCATGGCAATCTTTGCAGAAACCCTAATGATCCATGAATAGAAAAGAGAGATGGAAAACCTCACATTGAACTTGTCCCTTAACTTCTTCCTCCCAAAGACATTCAAGTAAGCTTGGAGGGGTCCTCCTACAACTCCAACCATGTTATTATCAAATAAATCTCTCCTCCATTTATTTCCTTCAAATCACATCCTAGTTCATAAAATGATATTTTTTAGAAGGCCCTAACATCCCCCTTGACTTTTCCTTTTGAGTGAAAAATAGGTCCATATTGCCACTTGTCATCTTTCTATTTCATGAGATCCATTTAAAACATGCATTTCTATTCATATGAGGGTTGACCATGTCAAGAATGCCACATGACATCTCCTCATGCAAAGATCTTTCCTTCAAATAAATACAAAATGCCTCAAACAACATTTTCTCACCTAAAACCCTCCTTAAAGGTGAAGCACACCTCCAAATATGTAGAAAAGGCATGTGTATTTACCCCTAGATACCTCAAAAGGTGAAATCATGTGTGAGTTGATTAAATAATGAGTCCTTACCCCCAAAAGCTCTCCTCAAAGAGAAACATGCCTCCAAATAGGTGGAATATGCCTTGAATGAAGTGCATTGCCATATAAAGTCACTTTAATATCCTTTTAATGGCTTTTTGAACAAAACATCCCTCTTGAAAGAAGTAGATTGATAATCAAGCAACCAAAATGCTCCCTTGAAGTGGAATGCCTATTAGTTTTGTAGCATCAGACAAGTGTTCTAGTCTCGACTTTGATCAGAGAGGCTTAGAAACACAAGATCTCCAAAATCTAGAAAAGGTTTCAAGAGAAAACACTTAGAGATGGCTCAATTAAATTAATTGATCAATAATTAAATATTTCCTAAGTCTAACTTAGGAAAAGTAATTAATTGAGAAAGGTGTGAATTCTCTAAAAACTCACAACGATCGAGTTGGAGATGATCTTAGTCGTTGATGGGGATCTAGTCATGGTCGTTGGTTGACCAGCGAGAGATTATAAGAGCAACTCAATGGGTAGATGGAGCATACACTCATGAGGTCGAGTTCCTTGGCAAATCGAGCTATCCAGCTACAGAGGTCGAGCGGGGAAGAAGAGTTCAAGCCAGAAGGGACGCAGAGGCAGAGAGGGAGTAGCAGAAGTGAATTCTAGAGGAATTTCCAGTTTCTAAGAGGCAGCAGTAAGAGGCTGAGTTATGCCACTAGAGGCTGCGCAGGCAGCTTCAATAAGGCAACTCGATTTGGCTAAGCAGGAGGTCGGTTCAATTGTCAGAGGCCAGGATAATTTTCCAGGAGGTCGGAGAATCACTTCCAGAGGTAGCAACAGGCAAGATAACTTGATCATAGGCAAATTCATGGTGTGTGTGTGTGTGTGTTAGGGTCTACGCAAGCACTGCGCAGAGGCCTGCGCAAGGGTTCTTGGAGGGCCAGTTTCCTGAAGTAGGTTGTGCCGAGATTGCATGTGGAGAAGGGAAAATTCCCTTAATAATTTTGGCTAGATTATTTGTTGAGGATAGGCAGTTTGGCATCTACATTATACTCAGAAATTTCATTGTTGCATAATAATAATAAAACCCTCATTTGTTGCATTGGTTTTCCCACATTGGGTTTTTCAGGGACATTTGTCCAAAAATAACAGTGTCAATTTTATTGTGTGCGCTATCATTTTCTCAGTTTCCAGTTTATTTTTGCATCATATTTTATTTGTGAAAAATTGCAATGTGAATTACTCATTGTTTGTTGTAGCAAATAAAATGCATAATTTATCAATTAGAAGAATAAATTTCTAGTTGCTGCAATTTAAGGAAATTTCACATAGTAACAGAGCAAGTTTGACAAATCGGCAACTCAATAGTGAAGAGGGAGAAATTTTGCAGTTCAAAGGGAATCAAGCAAATTTCCTCCAACTTTGCATAGAGGTCCAGCCAGGCAATGCGAATTGTTGGGCAGGGGTTCGATTTCCAGTTGCAGGAGCAGGAAAAGTTTGAACAAGCTCAGTAGTAGTTCTAGCAGGCAATGGTGTTGTCGAGAAGCAGTTCCAGTGAGCAAATTAGAGATTACGTTGAGCAGATTTGGGCACAGTGATTTTGCAACTAGACTAGCAGTAGCAAATCAGCACTAACTGGAAGAGAAAAACACAAACAACGGAATTTCTTAGAGGGTTTCCAAATACAGTTCTCTGGTGGAAATTTGTGATTTCCAGTAGCAACAGGTAGAACTATGCATTCCAAGAGGGAGTGTGAGTAGCAAAGCAAGTAGCCAAGCAGGAAAGGGAGGAGATTCCCGTTTATTTCCCAGTTGTGAGTCTTGCAAAAAATGGCCTTATCAGGACCTCGAGATCAGGATAGGCTAGATGGAGCCTCAAATTATTGTATCTAGAAAACCATAATGTCTTTCCTGCTAAATGAGCATGGTTTGAAGATATATGCAGAGAGACTTATAGTCATACCTACAGATACACAACAGCTAGAGAAATACAATAAGGAGATGGCCAAGGCAAAGCGATTGATCCATGATGGCATTCAGGATCATATAGTCTCACACTAAGTGGCCAAGAATACGGCCAAAGAAATATGGGATGCGGTTGCTACGCTTTTCCAGAATCCTTCCAAGAATTGGAAGATGTTCTTGAAGGAGAAGTTGAGGACCACCAGGATGCATAAGGGTGAAGGGGTCACTCCCTATCTCACCAGAATCCAAAATGTATGAGACGAGCTTGCCACAGTTGGAGAAGCACCTCAAGAGAGTGAGCTAGTGCATACAGCTCTCAACGGTTTCACCCGGAATGGGCTATCTTCGTCCAAGGTATCACTGGACGAGATAATCTACCGAGTTGGGATTGTTTGTGGGCACATTTCATGCAGGAGGAGATGAGGCTTTGCTCTAGTTGAGAGCAATATCAATGGCAGTAGTAGCAAAGGACCGAAGGGTGTGAAGGAGGAGGAGAATGTAGCCCTTGCATCAAAGGGGAAGGCAAAGAAAGGTCGTCCCAATCAGGGACAAGGCTCACAGGGAGGAGAAAAGAAAAAGAAGGATTTGTCTAAGATCAAGTGCTTCAAATGTGGTGCGTTTGGTCACTACAACAACCAGTGTCCGAAGAGGAAGAAGAACAAGAAGGAGAAGCAGGAGCAGGCCATAGCTTCAGCAGAAATCAATTATTTGTCTCCCAGGTTGGAAGATGAATTCGCTTTATATGCAGTTATACCTCCAGGAGAGAGGTGGGGAGACATTGAGCTCTAGCCACCAACGTTGCAGAGATTTGGGCAGGGTCCATAGAGGAGCAATAGTAGTTGCAGTTTACTCTTCATATGGATCATTACCCTTGCTACAGGGTCCCATAGTATTCAGTAGCAGATGGATCAGTGTCAGGATGATGCAGTCAGATCTTGAGGGACAGTTGCAGTCAATTATTGAGGGGCACAAAACCAGTCAGGGCACAAAAAGACTCAATAGGCAGTGCAGAGACTAGTAGCAGCCAGAGACTCCGGAGACAGATGCAGCACAATAGTGTGGAAGGAGTGCTCCTGGGCTTGCCTCGATGACAAGCATGACAAAACCTAGGTGATAAAATAACAAGCCCAGATGATAGAATCAACTGCTCCAATGATGCCTTGCGCTGCCCCAGAAAACTACATTGTTTGTTGGAAAGAAGTTGTTGAAAACCCCACCTCTAGTGCTCAAAAAATTCTGCAAAATTAACCCGAAGCACCTCACAAATAACCCACCAAAACCCAAAAAGGTTTTGGTCTAGTTTTGACCCCTGAAATTTGGCCCACAAATACCATGTCCTCCTCCAGCTGCTAGAAATACGGCCTGCCTGCAACTCTCAGAGAAAGCCCTCCAAATCACTCCAAAAAGGTTGAGCTACAATCCCCCAAGGTTCTCCTTATTTCCCCCGACAAACTCCAACTCCACAACTCGTCCCACAAGCTCCCACATGTGCCCAATGAGAGGCTTATGCACTGGCCCTAGATGTTGCAATTCGTGCTACCTTCAAGCACCAATCTCTTGCTCCCAAACTCCTCCAAAAGGCTGATATCACACTGAAGCTTCTATCCCAAAATTCTCTCAGCAATTGCTACCCGAAATACCCTTGAAATGACTCCAATGTATTCCCTTTCTGCGTCCTCCTAGAACACGTACTAGTTGAGCAAATGGTTAAGTGATAAGCTCTGAATCCCCTCCAACTCTTCTCCAAATTGGTACGATTTAACCTCCCTAGGGTAGCACTCGAAGTCCCCCGAAGAAAGGGTGAGTTCTCCGCTTGGAAAACTCAGTGCTAAATAGCAAGTTCCTCGGCTAAGCAGCTCGAGCAACAAGAGTGAGTTCAATTGACAAAAGACCCCAAATGAGGCTGAGCTTCTCCTATTTATAATTAGTGAGCTTCCTTTTACCACATGGGCCCCTCCATCTAGCTCTTCGACCTCCCTTCCTTGGTTATTCGAACTTCTCCCTTGGCGAGTGCATTTTTCCTTATGCATGTGGTCCCCACGCTCCACTAAGCAAATATTTTGGCCTCCCTTTTTCTCCCAAGGCTTTCTTCAAAATTTTGTGGACCCCATGGTCACCAAAAATGTCATAATTGTAGAAAAATAAACTTGGGACAAACTAATTTAGGAAGGGACATTACAGTTCGGCTACAAAGTGGCAGATGATTCAGAGTATGCGCAGTAGTGTGCTAGACAGTGGCAGGTTGTCACAGTTGTCAGACATCAAGAGCGTGTATGGGATGATGTTATGAGACAGAGAGAGAACACCTTCCTCGCTAAGAGGAAGTGTTAGGTTTGTAGCATTGGATAGGTGTTCTAGTCTTGACTTTGGTCAAAGAGCTTAGAAACACAAGATCTCCAAAACCCATAATAGGTTTCAAGAGAAAACACCTAGAGATGGCTCAATTAAGTTAACTAATCAATAATTAAATATTTCCAAAATCTAACTTAGGAAAAGTGATTAATTAACAGTAATTAATTGAGAAAGGTGAGAATTCTCTAGAAAGTCACACAGATCGAGTTGGAGATGATCTTAGCCGTTGATGGGGATCTAATCATGGTCATTGGTTCACCAACGAGAGATTATAAGAGCAACTCGATGGGTAGATGGAGCATACAATTGTTAGGTGAAGTTCCTTGGCAAATCGAGCTATCTAGCTGCAGAGGTCAAGCAGGGAAGAAGATTTCGAGACAGAAAGGATGCAGAGTCGGAGAGGGAGCAGCAGAAGTGAATTCTGGAAGAGTCTCCAGTTCCAGAGAGGCAGCAGCAAGAGGCTAAGTTATTCCACCAGAGGTTGCACAGAGACTGCGCAAGCAGCTTCAGTGAGGCAGTTTGATTTGGCTGAGAAGGAGGTCGATTCAATTGTCAGAGGCCAAGATAATTTTCTAAAGGATCGGAGAATCACTTCCAAAGGCAGCAGCAGGCGGGACGACTTGATCAGAGGCATATTCAAGTTGTGCGTGTGAGGGTTTACGCAAGCACTGCGCAGAGGCATGTGCAAGGGTTCTTAGAGGACCAGTTTTCTGAAGCAAGTGTGTGTCGGGATTGCTTGTGGAGAAGGGAAAATTCCATTAATAATTTTGGTCAAATTCTTTGATGATAGCTAGTTTTTAATCCAGATTGTACTCAAAAATTTCACTGTTGCATAATAATAATAAAAACCTCATTTGTTGCATAGGTTTTCCCACATTGGGTTTTTTCGAGGATATTTGTCCAAAAGTAACGGTGTCAATTTTATTTTGTGTGTGCTATCATTTTCTTAGTTTCTAGTTTATTTCCGCAACGTGTTTTATTTGTGAAAAATTGCAGTGGTATATTCGTTGTTTGTCGTAGCAAACAAATTGCATAATTTATTATTTAGAAGATAAGATTTCCAGTTGCTACAATTTAAGGAAATTTCACAATGCCCTTCATCAAACAACCTCTTTTAACCATACAAGTGGTTCCATTACCACATGGACTCATCCAAGCTAAGGTTTTTCCTCTTCTAGCCTCTTTTGTCACCATGTCCCACGCTTTGGGCATCCCCCAAGATAGGGTTTTTACTCCCCCTACCATTTTCTATATTATGGACCTCCCATGTGCAAGGTATTTCCTACTTTTCATTCCACTGAACCCCTCCTTTGCCATGAAATTTGATTTAAGATGTAGACTCCTAATATGGTAGGGTGTTCCAGTTCCTAGGCTCCCTTGTTGCTCATAACAATCATCAATATGATCTCAAGCACTAGCTTCAACCTAGTTACAAGGCTCTCCCTTAATGATGAAAGAAAAAGTAATATAATCATGTAATCTTTGCTCAAATGTGTGATAACTATGCTCAAGTGGAACCTCGAAGTGAGGTGTGCTTCCAAAAAACCTCCAAATGAAAAATTGTATTTGGGGAGAGAAGAAAGGCCAATGAAGATGCAAAATGAAACATGCATTTTCAAGGGGTAAATGTGGGGAAGTAAATCTTGAGATGTAATACTTCTTCACACACCATGTTCAAACTTATGGTGGGTGTTAGAATTAAGTGTATAATATTCACATGTGGCTACGACACATTGATATGAATCATTAATGTACATGTAATCATGGCTAAGGCCATTCTTTGATCATTTATTATCATTTAGTATAATACTAAGGAGTGGCTAAGCCCAACCTAATCAAACGTACATAGAGGCTCATTAACCCCTCCCTAGGGGGAGTGTCGTACTTAAGTGGTATATAAATACACAACCCTCATTTGTATTATATCCCCTTGTTATCTTCTTGACCTCTTCGGTAAAATGTTTAAGCCTAAAGGCACTCCATATTTTGACACGCTTTCTATGATTGGCATTTCTCTTTTAAGCACGCTTGTGCTTGGTTATCTTTCTCCCTCTCTTTAGCGCACTACGTTATTCTCTAACTAGCACACTTGTGATTGAGTTATTCCAAAATTTAGGTTTGATTTGGTTCTATTCAATTCCCTACACTTTAGTTGTGAATCTCAATAGGGTAAAAAAACATTATTTCAAACTCCTTAACCTCCTACAAAGATAGGGTCACACAACCTACAATCTTAGCACATATATACTTTATATACCAATCCATAACACAACCTCATAAAGTAGCTTTGAATTTAGCTAACATCCTTGCCTCATTCATTGTTCTTTAAGCAATCTAGATCAACTCACAAGTAAACTAGTGCTTGTCAATAGCTAATGACCCTTCACAAATTAGCAACATGATGAAAGGATAATATGTTATCAATGGCATGAGTGAAGGAGGTGGGTATTGATAAAATGTCCTAAAATTGTAAACAATTTCCAAACTACTAACTTGTTTAGTAGTTGCAAATGAAAATTGTGGAAAATGGTTGTTATTGATGTCAAAGGTTGTCCAAATGAAAGAGAAATAAACGGTCAAATTGTATATTTCGAGACCTTTACAACAATAAATGGCATGCTTTCTAACTCCTCATGGTTGAGGAGGAACGATTTCTTAAATACTCATTATATATTCTACCAGTTGCACAAGTTGGCCTAGCCAATGAGCAAGTCGGCCCTCAAACCCCCCTAGTTTGATATAAATATGCCAATTGTATGGTTCATTTGGGCAAGCAATTCAGTGTTCTGAGTAATGAATAAAGTCTAAAATGACCAAAGGACCGTGTTAAGGAAGAAAAGGAGGTCGAACTAAAGAAGTACAAGGCTGAGTTGAGTTGAGAGAATTTTTTTTTGTTATCTTTATGGTGTTACTCTTTGACAGGCCGAATTTTGTGTTAGTTTTGAAAAGGTCCAAGCTATTGATTTTTCATTATTTTCTAGTTTGATAATTACTTTCCTATTATTCCTTATCAATTCATCTTATAACACAGTCATCACTAAGTAATTATTCAAGAAAATCTTTAACAGTAAACAATAATGACAATAGGATCATGAAGAGACGACCAAAGACAAGAGACGCAAATTTTTACCCTGGGAAAACCCTCTTCTAGGGAAAAACCCAACAAACTTTTCTCAGAGAAATTATTCATTTAAACAAGAGATACAATCTGATCTTTCCAGTGAAAATAAAGTCAACAAACCAGCAACAAAACCCAGGTCAAACCTGGTCAAACTGAGAAATTTCAACCTCCTGAACTTTCCTCAAAAACTTTGATCTACTGCCCAACGAAATGATAAGTCTGCTACCTCAGAATTCGTCCTTCTAAACTCCCATGTGTGAACTAAAGATGTGTATATGTGATCTAAATTGATGCCCAATGGAGAAGGTCGACTATCTTTATATATCGGTCTTATGGTGCCCAAGGGGCACGTCTTTTTGATTGGACTAGCCTATCCTTATGGTGGGTTGACGTTATTTTGGAAGCAAATTAAATTTAAAATTTCTTTCTTTTGATTTCTTTTTAGGGAAAACTTGAATACCAGCCATAGCCACCAAAAATCAACACTCCCTCTTGGCTAAGGAGGTATTCACCTTGACTTCTTCAGGTGATCTCTTGTTGAAAATTTTCTCTATCCCAAGAAAAGGTTGAAAGAGCTTGCTACGTTGATGAATCCATCCACCTCGTGTTCTATTATAGAACCATGTGGAAAGCATCCTACATCAGCATCATGCTCAATACGGTGTCACTTATAGCAAAGTCACCAATTATTTAAGTTGTCACTTGGAGCAAAGTCACCAATTATTCGAGTTGTTACTTGGAACCTAGTCAACACCTATGACCTATGGTGAAACCTTGGGTTATTACCATTCCTGCATGCCAATTGAATCATAACATACCTGCCCAATGTTATATGCACTCACTCAACCCACTAGCCAAGTACCTCTTGGCGATCTGGAGGAGCACTCCGGGCCTTAATGCTACTTGGGCCATTCTCCCTAGCCCCATTACATGGACCTTGGTCAATATCTTTGACATGTCAATATCCTGACCTAAGGAGAATGTCTACCCCTTGATGCTACAACATCAACACTCCCTTTGACTGGAGGAAGCATTCTCAACTAATCTAAGCTTGTCCCTAAAGTATACAAACTTCACCCTGAGACAGAGGCTTTGTGAGAATGTCAACACCCTGCTCGTCTGTAGAAATCCATTAGAGCCTCACTGCTCCCTTTTGTACCAATCCCAAGTGTGGTAGTACCATGAACTCAATGTGCTTCGACCTATAATCACAGTCGTCTCCTACACTTGATCAAACAATCCTACGAGTAGCTTCTGAAGCCACACTATTTCACAATTCGCCAAAATAGCTGTAATATACTCGACCTTTGCAGTGTTGAGTGCGACAGATGTCTACTTCCTACCCAAGAGGAATCCAAATCGAATCATCATCCTAATGTGCTCTTCCTATCTTCAACACTATTTACCCAATTTGAATCTGTATATCCCTACAATTGCTTCCTTCAGTGGAACCGTCACCACAATTGCTTGACATTGACTGAAGCAGATCCTGCTTTAGCAATTTGGTTGCTTCCTCTGCCACTTAGTTTCTTCAGATTAGTTACCATGGAAATGACCATGCACTGGCTATCCATCATCCCAAATCTTTGAAGGATCATGATAATATGCTTACTCGAATTCTACCACACTTCTAGTTCTAAGAAGTAATGTATCCAACCAAAATCCTTCATCTTGAACTCAAAGGTCAACTCTTTCTAATACTGAAGCAGGGTTTGACTGCTCCCTCTATCACAAAAGCAAATCCTCCTGCCACTGCTACTATGTCATGTGAGTCCTTCGATTTCCGTCATAAACGAGTCGGATAATAACAAGATCAACCTTGATCCGTTAATCCAAGTATACAAAGTCATGTACAAAGCCTTCTTTTCTTTGCAAACATGAGACTTCTTCTCATGTCCCTCAAAGTCCTAAGGTTTTTCTATATACCACTTCTTCCTCAATTACTCCATCAAGGAAAGTGGTCTCCACATCCACCTGATGTAATTTCCAACTCATAATAGAAGCAACTAAAATAATAATTCTAAGGTTTAAGCGGTCTCCATATCCAAGACTTTAAGTTTTCTAGGGTTTACAAACCCTAGATTTACAATTTTCATTTACAACTTTCGTAATTCCAACAAACTCTGTCATATGCAATTTTTTCTTTCCATATTCAAATGTCCAAATCCATAGAGTCCCCATGCCTCAGCATATGTGATGAAATCCATCATGTCATCAAATAATCAAGGATGTTCCATCTTGATATTAGTCCAAGTAAATGTATCAAGATTAATGGTCCATTAGCTTTTGCAAGACTTGTATTCTACCTTCAACTAGCATTGTAAAGAAACAACACCCTCCAACTATCAACAAAGAACAAAATATAGCAGGTCGAGTCATAGATACAAATCTCCAAGGAATAGTTCATGAAAGTAAGTGTTTTCAAGGGAGGGAATGACATTCCATTGTCCTCTATAGCATTTACAAGAAACTTGCACCATCAACCAATTCTTAATGAATGAGCAAGTAACAGTCTTCAAATGATCTAGACTTCCTTTATAGAAGAGTCATCAGCAAATTACATCCTCAGAGTTGTACAAACTATTTGGCAGATCACAGATGATTACTCTCGGTCCTTCCAAATAAAAACCATTGTAGCAGCCGCAATAATTTGTCCTTTACAAGGACAACTCCAGTCCTGAAGGTGACTCGATCTTTGCAAGAAATTTCGGTCTCCAAAAACTGAGGAACGCAGCCTCTTCTTCACTATAAACTTGTGAATGCCCCTTCAATTTCAATGTCAACAAAACTGAACTATATTCTTGTGTATGATCATCATGGGACAATGATAAACATCAAAACATGAATTCTTTGCCTTTAATTCAAATCATCAATATGCCCTAACAGTTCATGACAATTGAAACAAGTGTATCCAATGTACATTCTGCCTTAACAAGAGATCTCTAAAGGTCTGCTACAGGTTTAGCAATTTTTATAGCCAATACTCCAAGCTTCTCCTTTTTCAATCAATGGTTAAATAACGTATTCAAAAAATTGCAATATCATTTCTGAGGCATCATTGTTTTGTATTGTCAAGGGTTTGAGGCAAAGGTGTTATCATCCCAACATGTACTAGAACAAACAATCCAAAGCACCTAATATCCTTATATGAGAGGAAGAAATTTCTTCAAATATTCAAATCTGCTGCTTGATCAGGCCTTTTTCATCATCAAAAACAGTCCCAAAAGTGCTCATACTAATTAAAGATTGCTTAGTTCTCTTTGAAGAATTCAGTAAGGCCTCAGTGTGACAACGGCAGACCCCAGCAAGGAAAATCTGGAATGAGGATCAAATGTATAGAAGACCCTTTACTAGATTGATCTGTGTATTTGCCAAGGATGGCTATGATCCATATATTTTTTCATGATATTTGTGATGAAAGGTTCCTAGAAAAACAAATTTTCATCTCATGATCCTATGATATTTTAGATTTTGAAAAATGGTTGATATTGTGACAGACCTAGTATATACTAATCTTAAATCACACAAAAATGGCTTCTTTAAGGCTGCTATTTCACCCTTGCTCTGACACCATGTTGATTTTTCATGATTTTCTAGTTTGATAATCATTTTCCTATGATTCTTTATCAATTCATCTTATAAGGCATTCATCATTGAATAATTATAAAGAAAATCCTCAACAGTAAACAATAACGACAGTAGGATCATGAAGAGACAGCCAAAGACGAGACACAAATTTTTACTCAGGAAAACCCTCTTCTAGGAAAAAACCCAATAACCTTTTCTTAGAGAAATTATTCAACTTGATCTTTCTAGACAAAATAAAGTCAAACAAACCAGCTCAAACTGAGAAACTTTGGCCTCTTGAACTTTCCTCAAAAACTTTGGTTTGTTCCATGTTGTCGCGTGGATTGTACACCGCGACAACGATCAGGACGGGGACTGTCACTCTGATCCCCACCCACTCCGTTCTAGTTGTCTCCCAACAGCAGGCTATGGGGGGTAGTCCCTATAGAATGAGATGAAGAAAAACAAGTTGGAAACCAACTTGTTTGGGAGACACAGATGAGTGGCCTAGCCACTTGGTTGAAATTAAGCAAGATTCTTGATTAGATTATATTTTCTATTATGAGACCATTGCCTTAATGGGATCACAAATTCTTGCTTCTTATAAATTGGAACCAAATGACCAGATGGACACTCGTTGCTTGAATGGTTGACTGACTTATATGATATGCAAATCCTAGAACCTATGTGGGATGCAGTGGTCTTGGTAAATTTTAGTTAGATGCCTAGTCTAAGTGTTACATTCTCTTAACTATTTTGAAGTTGGTCTCCAAGGTAGGTTCAGGGAAGGAGGCTAACAGGAAGCAAGTTAGGGCTTGATTAACGATACCTTCTATTAGGCTCCTATCACCCGATGCCTCCAACACTACAGAGATTGTGGCTCTGATAACTACAAGGTCACCGTGTTAACCACCAAAGAGTTGTCGAAGCCCCTCAAGCTATATAAAAACGGTTGTCCTATGTCTCTATCAACCTAGCTTATGCTAGGAGGTAAATTATTAATGCAATCTAAATCTAATATGCTTATGCAATAGATTATGGGTGAGATTATCTTGAGTTAAGATTGCCTAAGTTATTTAAGTACTTATTGAGATTTTTCTTAACACGAGAATACTTAACAATGTTGTGATAAATTCTTAAACAAGATACGTGTTTAAAGATGCAAGTGTAAACTTCAACAATATTTCACAAAATACCAAGTAACTAATTTATCCACCAATGATTATTATCACAAGATATTATGCCAATCAATCAAGATCAATGTCAGATTTTGAGTGCAAAGATAGACAACCTTTTAGGGCAAGTTAAGATAAGTCAAATTCAGATTTATGACAGTTTATATCAGCAATAACAATTCAAGAAATTCAGGGCTTATCAATGTTATGTCAGCAATGCATAAATCCACTTCAAATGATGAATTTTCCCCACACATAAAACCATAAAATTTCCAATTTGATCAGTAATGTAAATTAGCTTCTTTAACACACTTTATGACTATGTATTCAATGATATTTCAGATCTGATTTTAAAATTATGGCAGTGAACAGTTACAAATCAGCAAGCTAAACATGCCAAAAATAGATGGTCAATATGCCCAAAAATTGTAAAAATGCACTAGAACTCAAAATTCTCAATTTTTAGGGCTTTTAGGATATGCAATTCAGAAATTTCAGAACTGATAAACTTATTACAGCAGTAAATTAGCCACAGATCAGCGAGTTAAAAACACTGAATATGTTGCCCAAAATGTCTAAAAATAGTAAGTTTTGCCGGAAACTGAAAATTTCAATTTTTTGCCCTTATTAAGTATTTGATTTAGAGATTTCATATCCATAGAAAATTTCAGTTATGCAAAAATATCCAGCGAGCTTAAATGTTAGATCTAGGCCAAAACTCAAATACCCAAGAGGCTAAAATTTGTGAAAATGAAGATTTTGCAATTTTAAATGACTTTGACCATTTAGTTTGTGACTTTAAGGCCTAATTATTAGTAATTTGCTTGTAATAAAACTGCAGAAAACAAGGGTATAAAGGTCAAACCCTAGGCACAAAGCCTTGAAGATCCCACCGTTGAAAATCATTGAAACTTTGAGATCACTTTGCCGCTTGAAAAATAAGAATTTTGAGACTTTGATCCTGCAAAACGCCAAGTATTTAACTTTAAAATTTCAATTTAGGGTTTTAGGTCAATTTTAGGGCAAAAGAGGCCAAGGATTGGAGAACAAGGCTAAGGGAAGCAAGTTTGCGGAGATAAATGGGCTAGGACGATAGATCGATGCACAAGGATGAAGAATATGGCCTCAAAGGGCCAACGTTATGCCTAATGAGGCTAGCGTTTGGGAAAGAGAGGGTTGAGGGGCTAATGGCAAGGCCTAAGGCCTAGGGCCTAGGGCCTAAAGGCCAAAAAGGAGAGGGAGCAGAGGCTGGAAGAAGGGCCGAGAGGGAACGAAGGGTCGAGGAAGCTTCACGGTGGAGGATGGAGGGCCAAAGAGGAGGTTGCAAGACCTTTTAGGCCTGCGACTAGGGAGAGGAAGGGAGGCCGCAGCCCCTAAGGGTTACGACCAACCTTAGGAAGGTTGAAAACCAAGACACGAAGGGCAGAGAGGCTGACGCTGAGGCCTAGGAAGGCAAAACCAGGGGTAGAAGCCCTGAAAAGCTTGAAAACCTTGCTCCAAAAAAAACTTATGCTACAACTCTTTGATTTTCTAAAAATTCTTCCGTGGAAACCATGCAAAAAATTCCAAGAGACTAGATCTTACCCTCAAAGGCCTAGATCTAGCTCTTTTTCCACTTAACTCCATGATCTAACCTGGAAAAATAAAATTTACAACACCCAAACCCCAATATATACAAAATGAATCTAAAAATCCCAACCCAAGATAGAAAAATAATTTACAATTTAATTTACAAAATATACATGAGTTTTTAGAATAGATTTTGAGAAAATAATTTTTATGTTATTTTTTCCTTAAAAGAATGGCTAAAACGCTTCAAAAAAATTAATGTTCACTATAGCCCAAGCGAAGATTCAATCAACCATATAAAAACTAGAGATCCAAGCAAAGTAACCCTTGCCCACAATCTATGAACTTGGAGACCAAGGATTGAGTACTCTAGTTGTTCAGCTGAGTTACGAGTGTTGCTTAACACAAGAGCTTCCCAAGGAGTGAAGCTCAACCTTCTCTTCATTGGACCTTGAGTGCCACCCTAGGAAGGATTTCTATCTTATTTGGAGGCTAGAAGAGAGGCATCACATAGCACTACGCCATTCTGGTTTAACTGGGACGTAGAGGGAGAGGCCACACAGCCATTGGGAGGACTGGTGTCGAAAGTTGGGGTATCTATTATTGCAAGGGTGTTCTTGATCATATTTCAGCCAGAGGAGGGAGATTTTGGGAGGCAAAAGGGAGTCCCTCACTGCTATACAAATTGTTGAAGCTTGCTACTGCGTCATCTCTCATAGGCTTGCACAGCTCTCTTGGGTGATTGTTGAGTGGAGTATTGGTTGGAGGATTTAGGGGCTGAGTTGCTAAGATTTCATTTTGAGGGAGATTGGGGGGAGATTGCTAGCATTTTCAAGTAGCAACTCATCATTTTTTGCTACAGGTGGAGCATTCTATAGTATTTGAGGAGGGCCAAACTATTTGGGATCGATTTGGAGGGTCAAAACCAAAGAAAACCCTTTTAGGGTTTTTTGGGGTTTTTTGGGGTTTTTTTACAAGAATAACATCCCCAAATTTACAGAATTTTCTGGGCGGTTTCGAGGGGCCAAATCAAGGTGCCATGTCAGCCAATAGTGCAAAAAAACATGGCCAGCGCAGATTTCTGGAGGGACAAACTATTGCAGCAGTTGGGCATTGGGAGATTGATCACTTGGGGCTTATAGCTTGCCTTGAGCAAGCCCAGGTGCACTCCTTCCAATTTTATTGTACTCTAACAGTTTATTTATAATGAAATTGGCAATTTTGGGTGTTCTGGAGCATTTTTCTATTCATGGGTGTTTGCTGAAATTTATTGTGTTATAAAAATTTGTGTACATGTCTTTGATTATCTCTATAAAATTTCTATTTGGAATATTAGAGTGGTATCAAAACATGATCTTAGCCAACCGTGGGGGAGCTAACAAGATCATGGAGGTTTTGGCCATGCATGCATAGTCACTGGTGAATTTATGGGTACTCCAATGACACAGAAAGGGAAGAGTACACAAGGGATCATGGAGGAGTTGATAAGGCAAAACCAACAGTTCCTAGAGAGGATGCAACAAATGGTGGGGATATTGAGTCATACCTAGCAGAGAAGCCATGTGCATGCACGCACAACCCAGCAGTACAACACCCATACATGTGGCCAATTTGGTTGTCCTACCATGCCTCATTTTCTAGATGAGCCAGAGGAGAAGCATGGGTCAAGGACGAGATCATCATGTAGATGCAAGCAATTAGAGGGTGAGACTAAGGGGCGTTTCTGTTGTTGGAGACCGAACTTTCGATGTTAGAAGCTCGAGGAGGAGGTTGAGTAGGACAACATGCTGGCACAGGAATCATCATTGTTGGAGAGCTCTTGGATAGCACCAGTTGACACCTTGACAGAGAGAGTGGAGCATACACCCATAGAGCCATCTGATGATGTGGTGTTCGTCGTTGATGAGGTGCCATCCATTGTTGAGGTATCCATTGATGAAGTGTCCATGACCATGTCTGAATTTTCAGGTGATGGCAACCTACAACAGATTTGGGAGGTGTCAGTAGATATATCCATTAGTGAGGTGCTAATGCGCAAATAGGTACCCAGAGCCGTGACAAAGTTCTCATACAACATCTACCCACAGCAGCATGGGGAGCACCTTGAGGAGCGTGAGCTCGATGAGGATGTTATGCTCGATGAGCTACTTGTGGAGGGACAGCGCGAAACTCCAGTTCATCCCATGGTAGAGGAGGATGGGCAGTCATCTTTTGCAACTGTCATCGATGGAGAGCAGATAGATGGGCAAGCGGCTAGTAGAGTTGCAGTACTTCCACTTAGTAGCTCTCTTCAGACTTAGTAGATGGGGCCTGTAACAATATCAAGTTGCCTCTACATGTTGGACGAAGAGTGCCTAACTTACCTAGACCGATTTTATATGTTGATCGGGCCAGTGAGATGAGGCAACATGAGTTGCATAGGGCACAACACTAGCATGATGGATTTGTTACGTACTCATGGGTTATTGCATTTGATCCCTCTCATGGGGTTGGATGGCAAGAAGTATTGAGTTAGTACTTGGTGGCGCTGGCTAGGTTCTTGCATACGTCCATGGTCAGGAACATAGTTCGGCAGGGGCTATGGTTTGCCAGAAGGACTCGAGGGCGAGATCATCGTTGGGATCTAGGTGGAACTCCCAATCACTTAATGGATTGGGTTAGTCATGGTACTAGCAGGATGGTGAATTCGATGATCGGACTCACCCCCATTTTCATATTCCCATCAGAGTTCTGGGCAGCACCAGTGACAGGTTGGGCTGACAGGGGAGCTGACAGACTCTGTGAGTCATCTTGGCATGTTGGTTGTGTGTGGGGTCATTGGATGATTAATGTACCCTGGCAGGAGATTGTCAGAGGAGGTGGCATCAGCAGGCCACTGGATAGTTCCCCGTACGGAGAGGAGGATTTCCCATGGATATATGGGGCACTGTGGTCACTGATGAGCAACACCCTAGTGACACCACCATAGTCACATAGGGAGATTTTTACTATCAAATCTCTCAGGGAGGATTAGGAGGGGAGGTCCACTCATCCAAGAGTATGGAGATGAGAGGGTGGATATGGTGGTACTTACTACTGACAGGATGCAGGTTGATACTTACAGACATAGCTTTAGACCATGGTACCCAGCGGTGTCTAGGGGCATGCACAGTGATATGCAGTGGAGCATGAAGGTGCACAGTGGTGCATAGTGGTGTGTAGTGTCGCACCACGTTGTCGAAGGAGTGGTTCGCATCACAGTATGCTACCTAATAGAGTGACGAACACATCGATACAAGAGGGATACCAGTTGATCTAGGAAGATGCAACAACATGTAACAGGGTTCGATGGTGCACAGAGATGTGCGACAGGGTGCAGTTGTATGCCAGGGGACACAATGATACCTAGTTATATGCAGTAGCATGCAGGGTTGCACTGCAGACTAAGGGAGTGATACTAGCAGGGAGATTTCTTGATGAGGATGTCAGGCATGCCATTAGGGTGGACATACCCAAATTGGGAAAGCGGATCGGTCAAAGGACGGGCCGAGAGTGTACACACGGGTTCTTGATCATACCTATCGAAACCCACACATCTCGCACTCATTGGCATCGCAGGCAGTTGAGGAGAGCCTTGTTGTGTCCTATTGAGGCCTACATTGTGGATAGCAGGACCTAGGAGACTTGCTTAAGACAACTCTATAGGATTCAATGCATCAGGGGCACGATATGGATTCCCTAATGGAGGAGCAAGGTCGGTAAACGAGTTGGTAGCCACGGGATAGAATATGAGGTGATCTTCTACAGGGGTGGTATACCATTTATCTCTGAGCTCACACTTGGGGAGTCGATTGCAAGGGAACTGTATGATGCACTTTTGGCGAGACAGTCTGAGGCATTACAGGAGCCTGAGGGACAGTGGATGGTAGAATTCGTCTACAAGAGGGTACCCCGACTTTGAGAAGTGTCCAGGTGCATCATAAGGAGTTGGGATAGTGGATTCCACTACATGGTCTGGCAAGAGCATGGCAGATTGGCATGCTTGGGACAGATTCGTGATACTTGGGGTCCAACTACGGTATACATACAGGAGTCAAAGATGAGGACCAGATGGGCTTTAGCAGGTCGTAGTGCTACGCAGCAGCGACCCATGAGGTGTGGGAGTTGTGGACCTCTAATATGGTTATGGGAACTAGGGATCCAGTTGATGTGGGGGACACTCCATTATTTAGTGAGTACGGTTGGGATAGTCGATGATCTGGTTCACTATCAGGTTAACACATGGGGGATCACTGAGGTCTTCATCATATGGCAAGGCAGGTGGTTGTTCAGGATTGGGGTCAACCATGGAGTGATGGGTGCGGGCATTGTTGAGTCCCCTTGGCAGGTTGGGCATAGCGTCAATCATCACATATTATGGTCGAGAGTTGCAAGAGATGAGGCTCTGGTAGGAGCATGTTAGGCAATTAGTCATGACTAAGTGTCGCAAGATCTACAGAACAGTTTCTTCCTGCGATGGGCTTGGGACCCTTGCATCACAGTACTTGAGGGTCCAGCGACTTCTAGGGGTGAACTGAGTTTGACAGGGGGAAATCATTCTAACCTTCCATTGGATTTTAGTGATTCTTTATTGACATGGGGGACTTCACCAGCATGGATGGATGACCAACAGGGGCATTCAAGGGAAGCTTGTGCGGGCAAGGATTTATTTCCATAAGAGTTGGATTGTATCTTCGGGTGCCCACCTTTCGAGTACATGAGATGGATGACTCAACAGATCATCTGCACGGGGAGACAGACAGGGCTTTATATGATGGTGTTGCTTTCTATGTTGATGGTATGTAGAGGGCTTCAGGTGCCTATACCATGTTGGACAGTGAGTGGAGCAACGAGTGCTTCACGTTGAACAAGACAACTTGGGGTCCTAGTATCAAGGGACTCCTTCATGACAGGATAGTGTTGGGGGCAGGGATGACTCAATGGCACATTTGGGACCCTGGTATCGTTTGCAGTAGCCATTTGGGTAAGCTAATAAAGGGGGTGCTTGTTTAGGCATTGCTTGAGGACAAGCAATTTTTGGTGGGGAGCACTGTAATGTCCCCAATTAATAATTATGTTAAGGGAGTTCTCAATTTTGCAATTTTTGGCAGTTAATAAATATTTGGCATATAAACTTAGGAAAAGTGGGTAAAAAAGGAAAATTTATAAAGGTGCCACCCCCAAACATTAGAAAAGCCAAGAAATTCGATGGGAAGTGGAGAGTGGGGGCCACTCCAAGGGAATACGCATCCCTTGGAGGAATTTAAATTAAGTGAGAGAGGGAATTTGATGGGTGGAGCCCATAAGGAGCATGAGGGATGGCTAGCTATAAATTGGAGGTGAGGCTCTCATTTTAGGGGCTTTTTGATATTTGATCATCCATTGTTACTTTAGTTGTTCAGCTGAGTTACAAGTGCTGCTTACCGTAAGAGCTTCCCAAGAAGTGAAGCTCAACCTTCTCTTCAGTGGACCTTGAGTGCTACCCTAAGAAGGATTTGTATCTTATTTGGAGGTTGGGAGAGAGACATCACACGGCACTACATTCTGGTTTAACTGGGACGCAGAGGGAGAGGCCACACAGCCCATTGGGAGGATTGTAGTCGAAAGTTGGGGTCTCTATTGTTGCAGGGGTGTTCTTGAACATATTCCAGCTAGAGGAGGGAGATTTTGGGAGGCAAAAGGGAGTCCTTCACTGCTGTACGAATTGTTGAAGCTTGCTTCTGTGTCATCTCTCACAGGCCTGTACAGTTCTCTTGGATGATTGTTGTGTGGAGTGTCAGTTGGAGGATTTAGGGGTTGAGTTGCTAGAATTTCATTTGGAGGGAGATTGTGGGGAGATTGCTAGCATTTTGGAGCAGCAATTCATCATTTTCTGCTACAGGTGAAGCGTTCCAGTATTTGAGGGCCAAACTATTTCGGGTTGAATTTGTATGGTCAAAACTAGAGAAAACCCTTTTTGGGTTTTTGACAAGGATCACATCCCCAAATTTACAGAATTTTCTAGGCAGTTTTGAGGGGCCAAATCAGGGTGCAAAGTCAGCCAGCAGTGTAGAAAAACGTGGTTAGCGCAGATTTCTAGAGGGGCAAACAATTGCAGCAGTTTGGCATTGGGAGATTGATCACTTGTAGCTTGACTTGAGCAAGCCCAAGTGCACTCCTTCCAATTTTATTGTACTCCAACAGTTTATTTATAATAAAATTGGCCATTTTGGGTGTTTCAGAGCATTTTTCTATTCATGGGTGTTTGCTGAAATTTATTGTGTTGTTATTTTTGTGCATGCCTTTGATTATCTCTATAAAATTTCTATTTGGAATATTACATGGATTGTTGATTGTGTTGTTATTTCTGTGCATGCCTTTGATTATCTCTATAATATTTCTATTTGGAATATTACATGGACTATTGATATGTGATCCAATCCATGTTGGAAAAGTTGGTACTTCCGCTTCGTTGGAACTTTGGCAATTTGAGTGCAACATCTGGCTCCATATGAGGACACGTTGCTTGAAGGAAGTAACGTGAAAATCGCAGAATCTTGCATCCAAGAAAATAGAAGTCCATCAAATAGATATCCATTCAAAATCGAAATCATCATGCATATATAGAAAATATCACCATAATAGAAAATTCTACTCTAACAAACTAAAACATAAAAGACATAATATAAATGCGTGAAATAAAACTATCTAATGACATGAAATAAAAGGGAGTAGGATTAGAGATACTATACAAAACAATGCCCTATGGCATTGGATGTCTTCAACATAGGGCATACTAAGCATATGTCGGCGTTCTGGCATGTCTGAAGGTTGCTTCTCCAATGTGCTATGCCTGATCCTACGTATCGTAGGAATCTGTCTTATCCGAATGTCGAGCTACTCTCGGCCATTTGATGCATCAAACTGCTTCCTTTTCCTTTCTGCGTTTTGCTTTTCTTTCCAGTGAGCTGAGATGTCAATAATGAGACCAAAGTAAATTTTTTGTCTTGATCTCAAAAATGCTCGGTTGAAAAACCTAAAGAGCCTGAAGTATGCCCAACCTTATTCTAAATATACTCTGTCAAAGGTGAAACATAAGCTTCATCTTTCTTAACTTCTTCTTTAATCACGACACTTCTAGCTGACTTGTCTTGAATGAGGCAAATGACCTTCTCGCAATGAGGTGAGAATTGCTCTAGCAGACTGGGAGACCTGTGAGTCGTGAAAAACCCTTTGTGCTTCTCCTTTGGATCCTTCGCCTTGAGTTGAAGTCCCAGAACGTGTATCTTTTCCATCATTTGCAACTTTTTCTGAAGAGTGGTCTTTTCAATTCGAACGACATCCATCTAGGTAGAGTGTTCAACCTTTATAGCATCGATTTCTTTGGCATGGCTTTCCTCCATGATCAACAACTTATTCTGAAGGCATATCTGACTTAGAAAAATGAATGCTTCCTAGAATAGTAGAATGTAATTTGTTCAACCAAGCTCTCAGAACAGGGTTAACCAAGCTAATAGAATTCTTTCTAATGAAAGATTTTATGAATGGATGAATCAGTGGAGTCGCCACCCAAAAAGGAAACTAACCCAAATGTCCAAGTGCTAAGGTGCAAACAGAGAAGTGAACAAAGTGATAAGAAGATTAATGAGATATCAAAGTACTAGGAATTGTGGCGTTTGACAAGCTAAATGAAAAAATGAGAGATCAATAATGAGAATGTCGTTAACGTCGACAACAAGACAAACTTGTCCCCGGCAACGACGCCAAAAAATGTTGTGTCGTTTAACGGGCTAATGAATGGCAACAAGGATTATAAGATTAGGAAGATTTTCGTTGAAGCATCGAGAACAAGATAAACCTATCATCGGCAACAGCACCAAAAAATGTTGTGCCACTTGACGGGCTAAATGGAAAAATGAGAGATCAATAATGGTAATGTCGTTAACCCCGACAACAAGACAAACTTGTGCCTAGCAAAGGCGCCAAAAAATGTTGTCGCCCGGATTGTACAGGCACCGCAACAACACTCAAGACAGGAGTTATCACTCTAATCCCCGCCCACTCCGTTCTAGTTGTCTCCCAACAGCAGGCTATGGGGGGTAGTCCCTATGGAATGAGATGAAGGAAAACAAGTTGGAAACCAACTTGTTTGGGAAACACGGATGAGTGGCCCAGCCACTTGGTTGAAATTAAGCAAGATTATTGATTAGATTAAATTTTCTATTATGAGACCAGTGCCTTAATGGAGTCACAAATTCTTGCTTCTTATAAATTGGAACCAAATGACCGGATGGACATGTTGCAAAATGTAACTAGGTTCGGTCTTCATAATGACATGTAATTATGATCTTTGTAAATGATGAAAAGAAGAGAGTAAAATTATTTTTATAATGCCTTGCTTCATGGGTTTCATGAGCAAAAGATTTTATTTGTTAGTGGCTCCCATTGAGAGCCTTAGGATTTATCATTAGAGTCATAGAATTAATGTCATGTATGAAGAGCTCTTCTTGAGCATGTATAAATTGTATATAAGTCTATATAGCCCTCCAACGACAAGCACACAGTCCTCTATAACATGTCGGCTTCAAAGAGGAGCAAACAAACTCATGTCGGCTCACAGTTTGAGTCACACACCTATTGGATGCTCGGGTTGGCTTATTTATAGTCAAACTACTATATATATGAGGCTAGGCTTTTCGCATTAGTACAGTCCAAAACTTTGCATATCTCTAAGATTTCGATGAACAATGGTAACACAAAAATTTGGACATCATTCTCTGAGTTTTTTGGAGGACTGTGATGGAAGACAAGTACAGGTTATGTCTGATTCACATAACCATTTCAGTGAAGGCCAAAATTCGGTGAAGGCTATAGTTTAGTGAGAGGTAAGGGAATTTGGATCCCTCTGAGATTCAAGTCACAGTGACAGCGAAGAGGTGCCAAGTTAGGATGTCAAGTTTGGATAGAAAAGGAAGGGACTGCGAGGAATAAAGGAAGGGACAGTAAGAATGAGCTCGGTCAACAGAAGCTCGGATCTCTTTCTGAGTTTCAAGTGGATGCATTACAATGACAAGAAGAGAATCAAGTTCAAATCACAATGTCAAGGGTTCATTACTATGACAAGAAAGAAGGTCCTGATGAAGGACAGTGACTTTGGTTCAAGACTCTGTGTCACTGCTGAAGGAGAAAGTTTAGTTTCCTTGACAAACACGGTGATCACAATTGGGTGTCATCATAGATGGTGCGAAATCTGAAGTAGAAGGAAAGGAGGAAGAGTAAACAAGAAGATGAAGAGGACTTGTGTCTTGGTCTTAGAGAGGCTACTAGGTCAAGGGTCTTGGTCTTGATATTCATCAATTAGTATCTCTATAAGAAGAATTTGTGCGGGTTTTCCTCTCAAAGAGTGAGAGGTTTTGGCCCTCCTATTTATGTTCATGCACTAGTTATTGTTTGATGAAGAAAAACACTAATAGTCTAACAAGAAGAAGATCCTAATCTAAAGAAGTAAAAAGCATTCATAAGCAGTCACTAATAGAAGACAAATCACCTAATGCTAATGCCCTAGATTTCTCAACATGGTATCAAAGCAAAGGTGTCAAAGTCAAGAAAAGGGCATGCAATCAAAGAGACACTCAAGGATCGAGTTTCAAGAAAAGCATCAAAGCAAGTCAAAGGATATCAAGGCAAAATTTCAAGATCTACATTGAAGAATCAAACCCTAGATTGAAGAAACAGTCTACACCAGCAAAAGTTTTGGATCCTCTAAGTCATCATTAAAAGACCACAAAGACCATCATCAAGACGAAGAGATCTACAATGCAAGATAGCCCAAAGTATAAGCATCCAAGAGAAGGACTTCAAGGACTAAGATCACATCATCTTAGAGAAAACCCTAGAATCATTTATGATCTGCACTCATTCACCACCGAGAGAGTCAAAGTATCTTGAAGGCAAGAAGGCATTATCATCATCTTCAAAAGCTATAGGCAAGCTCCCTATCATTGCAGCAAGGATCCCCTCATTATCCTTGAAGAAGACCATCTGAGGAAGCATCAAAACACCCTCATCCATCAACAAAGGAAACTAGATCTAAAGGCGTTGAAAGAGCAATCTCCTTTATTGAAGAAGGGCTTTTCATTTGGAAGAAGTTCATCCAAAAGGAGCACTAATACATATTCTTCATCCACCATCAAAGTGATCAAGTTGAAGACTTCATCTTCACTTGTCAAGTAAGTATCTTTCATTCTATAATCAAATTTGGTAAAATGACTTCGTTTTGCAAGGAGATATACAAGTTGGTTGAGTCATCGAAATTCCCTGCATGGAAAAGGAGGATAGCATAGTCCTCAAAGAAAGTGAAGTCATTGAACATATCAATGGAAAGGTCTCCGATAAATACATGAAAAGGGATTCTTATGAAAGGTCCCCTCATATAGCAGTATTGGAGACATCAAAGAGATATATATGATAAGTTGGTAGAGCTATTCTTTGAAGATGCAAAAATGAAGGTCACATTACTTAGATCTTATCTACATAAAGTGAAGGTATCAAAGGATAAACGGTTATCTTCATAAGATCTCAATTGCAAGATCTGGGAGAGATAATCCTCATTGTTTTAATTGCACTAACTAATGAACAAGGTAACAAATGTCTATGAGGATAAGGAAGTTATCCCATTCAACAACTTGTGTTTTCTATGCAAGATAGAAGAAGACAGGTTGAGGGCAAAAGTATTTAGACATTTGTCAAAAGGAAAGAAAAACATCGCCAAGATTCAATGCTATGAGCACTACAAGAAAGATTGTCCTAAGTTCAAGGGCAATAACAAGGAAAACAGAGAAGTCCATTTCACCGAAGAAGTGGAGGAAGCTGAAAGAAGGAAGTCCAAGGAAGAAGTATTTGAAGTAAGGGCTCCTGACATCACCATAGAAAACATGAAGGATGTCTGATAATCAACAATGAAGGATATAGCTGTTGGGAACCTCATTGGAAACTTAACAAGGAAGAAGTCATCCAGGACAAGTCTCATCATACATCGAATCAAAGGGAAACATCTGTTGGATAGGGATATGCGAGATCCTCAAGATTCTTTGATGGAATCCTCATCGGAGGATTCACTGATCTAGAGAGGAAGCTAGTGTTTTCATCAACAACTCCAACTTGTGGAATTTATGGGATGACGGTATGATGACATAAGAAATGAAGCAGATCAAGGGGTTGAAGATCTTTTGAATCAAGGAAGCTATTGAAAGAAGCCGAGATGACCTAAAGGTAAATAAGGTATGTATGTGTCTAGTAAATATTATAAAGTCATGTTGTATGGTTGCAAGTAACTTGGATCACTGCTCTATCTTGAGAAGCATGATCAAAGAAGGAATCTCCTCCCTCAAAAGGATGTTAGAATGCATGAGTCACATATTTATTAGATTAAATCAACATAATATGTCCTCATATGGAAGTACGAGGTATTCTAATTACAACTGAGGAACTCTAGAGCTCCTGGGAATGAAATATGTGAAGAAAGGAAGGAAGAGATCATGAACCTATGCAACTATGGTAAAGGAAGTCAACATCCGAAGGACCAAGAAGATTTGACTATGATATCTCCCAGAAAGATATGAAGGCTCTAATGAAAGTCTAGAAAAAGATGGAGACCCTTGACAATACATATCTTTAAGGAGATGTGTCAACATGTATGCATGATGTTGATGCTTACAAGGAGATGTCATGATGAAAGACCATCACAAGGTAATTATGATTTAAGTATTCATTATTCATAAACTAGTATCTGGATGGGCTTATGCATGACTACCGAAGGGAAGAAGTATTAATGTCTTCTATGAAGAACCTTGTAGAAGGATGCAAGAACCTTCCGAACAAGTGTGATGAAGGCAGCAGAACATGAAGACTTGCCAGATGAAGACTAATGGATCATTTTCCGATGAAATGAATGATGACATGACTGATGAATGAAAATGATGGATGGTCTGTGCCCTGTGAAGAAGTCCCTGAAAGATGAAGACTCCACAACAAAAAAGAAATTAATGACATCGAAGAAAGGAGTTCTTCAAGCAGTTGTTTGCCCCATCATCTCCACCTGAGAAGTTGTTGAAGGTCCCTATTTTGATAGGGAACCTGGAAAGTTTCTTACTTGGAAGAAACTTGGAAATTCCCAAGCCAAGAGGGAGCTTAGGTACATTCCTTGTGTAGGGATGAGTAAATTCCTTTAATGGAATAAATATGTCCTCCCTAATTGAGAGGGAGAGATAGACACATCATTTTGGTCTTCACCTGGGAAGACAGAATGAAAGGATTGGGTAATCATTTGGCATCCAATACTCTTTGAGGATGAGATAAGGCATCCAATAGAAGAGTAGTCTAGAGGACCAATATTCTTTGAGGGTTGGGGAGTCCAAGATAAGAATAGTCCTCATGGGACATATCTAAGTACCCGGGTAGGGTATGTTCCAAGAGAAACAATGATGAGAGTGTCTATAAATCATTGGTTTCGCCAACATTGAGCTTAGATCTTGTGGAGAGATAGAGTTGTTAGTCAAGGCCTTACAATGTAACAATGTTGGTTGATATGATGCTAAACAAATGGGTTACCAATCCAATTCTTCTTATGAGAAATTCTTCAGATTGAAAATGACCAAGTACCATTATGAATACCTCTTTAGTTAAGAGGGAGTGTTGTAAAATGTAACTGGGTTTGGTCTTCATGATGACATGTAAATATAATCTTTGTAAATGATAAAAATAAGAGAATAAAATTATTTTCGTAATGCCTTGCTTCATGGGTTTCATAAGCAAAATATTTTATTTGTTAGTGGCTCGCATTGAGAGCCTTAGGGTTTATCATTAGACTCATAGAATTAATGTCATGTATGAAGAGCTCTTCTTGAGCATATATAAATTGTATATAAGTCTATATAGCCCTCCAACGACAAGCACACAATCCTCTCTAACATGTTGGCTTCAAAGAAGAGCAAACAAACTCATGTCGGCTCATAGTTTAAGAGACACACCAATTCGATGCTCAGGTCGGCTTATTTTATAGTCAAAATACTATATATATGAGGCTAGGCTCTTCGCATTAGTATAGTCCAAAACTTCGCATATCTTTGAGATTTCAGTGAACAATGGCAGCACAGAAATTCAGACATCATTCTCTGATTTTTCGGATGACTGTGATGGAAGACAAGTTCGGGTTATCTCTGATTCACATAACCATTTCAGTGAAGGCCAGAATTCGATGAAGGCTACAGTTTAGTGAGAGGTAAGGGAATTCGGATCCCTCTGAGATTTAGGTCACAGTGACAGCAAAGAAGTGCCAAGTTAGGATGTGAAGTTTGGATAGAAAAGGAAGGGACTGCAAGGAAGAAAGGAAGGGACAGCAAGAATGATCTCAGTCAACAGAAGCTCGGATCTCTTTTTGAGTTTCAGATGGATGCATTATAGTGACAAGAAGAGAAGCAAGTTCGAATCACAGTATCAAAGGTTCATTACTATGACAAGAAAGAAGGTCTCTATGAATGGCAGTGACTTTGGTTCAAGAGTCGGTGTCACTGCTGAAGGAGAAAGTTTGGTTTCCTTGACAAACACAGTGATCACAATTGGGTGTCATCACATATGTGAGAAATCTAAAGTAGAAGAAACCGAGGAAGAGTAAACGAGAAGATGAAGAGGACTTGTGTCTTGGCCTTGGAGAGGCTACCAAGTCAAGGGTCTTGGTCATGGTATTCGTCAATTGGAATCTCTATAAGAAGCATTTGTGTAGGTTTTCCTCTCAAAGAGTGAGAGGTTTTGGCCCTGGTTCGTAGCCTACATGCTGTGTCTCTTGTCTATTTATGTTCATGGATTGGTTACTGTTTCATGAAGAAGAACACTAATAATCTAACAAGAAGAAGATCCTAATCTAAAGAAGTAAAAAGCATTCACAAGCAATCACTAATAGAAGAGAAATCACCTAATGCTAATGCCCTAGATTTCTCAACAGAACACCCGCAGCTTGAATGGTTCACTGACCTATATGATATGCAAATCCTAGAACCTATGTGAGATGCAGTGATCTTGGTAAATTTTAGTTAGATGCCTAGTCTAAGTGTAACCTTCAACTATTTTGAAGTTGGGCTCCAAGGTAGGTTGTGGGAAAGGAGGTTAACAGGAAGCAGGCTAGGTCCTGACGACTACAAGATCACCGTGTTAATCACCGAAAAGTTGTTGAGGCCCCTCAAACTAAATAAGAAAGTTTGTCCTATGTCTCTATCAACCTAGCTTATGCTAAAAAGTAAATCATTAATGCAATCTAAATCTAATATGCTTATGCAATAGATTATGGGTGAGATTATCTTGAGTTAAGATTGCTTACGTTATTTAAGTACTCATTGAGGATTTTTCTTAATGCAAGAGTACTTAACAATGTTGTGATACAATCTTAAACAAGATACGTGTTGAGAGATACAAGTGTAAACTTCAACAATACTTCACAAAATACCAAGTAACTAATTTATCCACCAATGATTATTATCACAAGATATTATGCCAATCAATCCAGATCAATGTCAAATTTTGAGTGCAAAGATAGACAACCTTTTAGGGCAAGATGAGATAAGTCAAATTCAGGTTTATGACAGTTTATATCAGCAATAACACTTCAGAAAATTCATAGCTTATAAATGTTATGTCAGCAATGCATAAACCACTTCAAATGATGAAACTTTCCCAACACATAAAACCATAAAATTTTCAATTTGACCAGCAATGTAAATTAGCTTCTTTAGCACACTTTATGATTGTGTATTCAGTAATATTTAAGCTCTGATTTTAAAATTACAGCAATGAACAGTTACAGATCAGCAAGCTAAAGATGTCAAAAATAGATGGTCAATATGCCCAAAAATAGTAAAAATGCACTCGAACTCAAAATTCTCAATTTTTAGGGCTTTTAGGAGATATATGATTCATAAATTTGGGAACTGATAAACTTATTACAGCAGTAAATTAGTCACAGATCAACAAGCTAAAAATACTGAATATGTTGTCCAAAATGTCTAAAAATAGTATGTTTTGCCGCAAACTGAAAATTTCAATTTTTGGCCCTTATTAAGTATTTGATTCAAAAATTTCAAATCTGCAGAAAATTTCAATCATGCAAAAAAATCCAGCAAGCTTAAATGTTAGATCTAGACCAAAACTCAAATACCCAAGAGGCCAAAATTTGTAAAAATGAAGATTTTGCAATTTTAAATGACTTTGACCATTTAGTCTGTGATTTTAAGGCCTAATTAATAGTAATTTGTTTGTTGTAATAAAACTGCAGAAAACAAGGGTTTAGAGGTCAAACCCTAGGCCCAAGGCCTTGAAGATCCCACTGTTGAAAATCGTTGAAACTTTGGGACCACTTTGCCACTTGAAAAATAAGAATTTTGAGACCTTAATCTTGCAAAACCGCCAAGTATTGAGCTTTAAAATTTCAGTTTAGGGTTTTAGGTCAATTTTGGGGCAAAAGAGGCTATGGATTGCAGAACAAGGCTAAGGGAAGCAAGTTTGCGGGGATAAATGGGCCAGGACGATAGATCGGAGCAAAAGGATGAAGAATATGGCCTCAAAGGGCCAACGCTATGCCTAATGAGGCTAGTGTTTGGGAAAGAGAGGGTTGAGGGGCTAATGGCAAGGCCCAAGACATATGACCTAGGGCTTAAAGGCCAAAAAGGAGAGGGAGCGGAGGCTAGAAGGAGGGTCGAGAGGGGACGGAGGGCCGAGGAGGCCACATTGTGGAGGATGGAGGGCCAAAAAGGAGGCGGCAAGGCCTTTTAGGCCTACGGCTAGGGAGAGGAAGGGAGTTCGCAGCCCCTATGGGTCAAGGTTAGCCTTATGAAGGCTGAAAACCAAGACGTAGAGGGCAGAAAGGCTAACATTGAGGCCTAGGAAGGCAAAATCAAGGCTAGAAGCCTTGAAAAGCTTGAAACCCTTACTCCAAAAAAAAAATATGCTTCAGCTCTTTGATTTTCTCAAAATTCTTCCGTGGAAACCCTACAAAAAATTCCAAGAGACTAGATCTTACCCTCAAGGGCCTAGATCTAACTCTTCTTCCACTTAACTCCTTGATCTAACCTGCAAAAATAAAATTTACAACACCCAAACCCCAATATATACAAAATGAATCTAAAAATATCCCAACCCAAGCTGCAAAAATAATTTACAAAATATACATGGGTTTTTAAAATAGATTTTGAGAAAATAATTTTTACGATATTTTTTCCTTGAAAAAATGGCTAAAACACTTCAGAAAAATTAATGCTCAGTATAACCCAAACGTGTTAATTTTTCAAAGGGCTACATTGTTTTTTGCTTTGATGATTGCATTTCTTCATTAACACATTAAGTTCACCCCATAACATTATAACATTGTTCAGATTTACATTATTATTCATTAGCGTATGCAACTATGTAGAAAGAACAATATCATCATCATCAATGGAGCGGAACATAAAGGAACAATAGAAGAAAAGCAAGCACACATAGAGACACCAGGATTGGTCAGAGACCAAGGCAAAACCCACTACAAGGAAAACCCTTGCAAATTCTTCTTCTTCTTAGATCATCATCAAATGATTTAGCAAAAGAGAGTACAATGATCCATGTCTTTATCTATGCAACAAAACAACTAGAACATGTTGATTTGGGGTAGCATTAAATGTGCTCTAGCCACGAAAATTGGTGGAGAGGCTAAAGCACATGAGATCTCCACTACCCAGAAATGGTTTGGGCGAAATCTAACCAGTTTAGGAGATATTAAAATAATTAATATTTTTAATGGAGTCCCTAAGTCTAAACTTAAGGAAAATAAAATATTAATGTGAAATAATATAAAACCGAGTTAGAATGGTCCAAAAGTCATGGATCAAACCAGATCTAATCTTAGTCATTGAATAGGGAATTAATCTTGGCCATTGAATTGTCAACGAGAAAAGTATAAGAGGTGGCTTGAGGGTCACTTGGAGAACACACATAGTTGATCAAGAATTCGATTTTTTGGGGCAGGGCTCGCTAAGGAAATCGAAGGAGTGATCAGAGTTGCAGCTGAGGGGCAGTGAATGCAGTAGCAGAGAGGCAGAGATAGTACCGGGAGCATCAGCGCAGAAGCCGGGAAAGGGTTGACGCAGAGCCAGCTAGAGGCCACACAGAAGCAGCCAGAAGCCATGCAAAGGCAGCCAAGTGTTGCGCAGAGCCTAAGGAGGGCCAGCGTGGGAGACGCGGAGGCTCTAAAGGCTGACGCAAAGCCCAGAGAGGCTGACACTGGGCAGACGTTGGGCCAGAGAGACTGATGCAGACCTTAGAGGTTGACGCTGGGAGATTTCTTGGGGCAGATTGGGGCTGATATCTGTCTCCAACTGAGTGGTACTACTGCCGAGGGCATCCCTGTTGGGTGAGCCATTTCTGGCACCCAAATTGTATTCTGAAACTGCTTAATAATAAAACCTTTAGATAGTTGCACCAGTTTTCCCGCATTGGGTTTTTCCAGGGACATTAGTCCAAAAATAGCGGTGTCACTTGTGTGCTTGTTTTTCCTTCAGTTAATGATCTGTATGTGTTGAAACTGTATTTGTATTTATTTTCAATATTTACATGGTAAATAACTTGTTAATTAACAAAACAAGTAGGCAGAAATAAATCAGAAAGTACACGAAGGATTTCTAACAATTAGACTTAGAAATTCCAACAGAACATCCATAACATGACCTTAAACATGCTTGTACTCAAAGACCCTGATTCTAACAATTGTAATGCACTGTCACTGACTATAGTCAACTGCTGAATATGGTTGTCACTGAGCAAAATCTTCGAAATACTGATACTTCATCTTTTGGTCCCGGACGCATGCAGAGATACTGTGTGCAAGCATTTAAGAGTGATCTGGACGCTCTCTAGAGAACTGGACGAGTGCATCTAGGACTAATCTGGACGCTCCCGGGTGAACTGTGTGTGGGCGTCTGGGGTCCAACTGCACTGTGGAAACCCTAGCCTCCCAGACGCTCTCTTAGATACCCTGTGCGAGCGTCTGAGACTTCCCGGGCGCTCCCTTAACCATAATGTGCTAGTGTTTAGGGATGAAAAACCTTAGTTACGTGCGAACGTTCGAGACACAGAAACCCTAGACAGTGCAAGCTTCGACCCTGTAGTTTCGAACCCTTTGCACGAGCCTTCCTCTGTCAAACCTGTGCGAACCAAACAATAGAAGAGAAAAGAGAGTGCTTGATGATTGTCTCCAAATGAGCTTGAGGTCTCTTCTATATATAGGTTTTTATGAGGGTCCACTTCATGTTGAGGCCAACCTGTCCAATTGTACATGTGCTTAGGACCGACCTAATCCAATATACATGAGTAAATAAAAAATTCAAAAACCAAAGTTCCGCTTGGCCAAATAGGGTATCTTTAGGTCGATTTTGGTCCTCTCGAAAAGAGGAACCTATTGCAATTATTATCTTCATCATATGAGTTGTCCAAAGTAGAATTTGATCGCAGTTGCATAATTTTAGCACTCCCTCTCAACTAGGGAGAATTTCGCCTGCTAATATATGTCCATCGATCAATATGCCATTATGCTATCTTCAAGTGTCATGACTCATCACGTATCATCAATGATCATCTTTGTTATGTGGTCATCATGCCATGACCATTTCAAGTGTCTTGTCATCACAAATCATCAATGTACATCTCGATCTATCCCTTGCTTATTTCTGCTTATCTCTTGATTGTTTCTGCTCGTATGTTCAACATTCTTGAATCTAAAAGAAGAAGAATTTGTTATCGGAGGGGAGCTTAAGCTACCACCCTCTATTCATCAGGCTACTACCCGAATATCATCATCAATCATCATCAGAGAGCATATCATCAAGGAGCACATCTCAACCTGTAACCACATCGGGGAGCACATCTCGACCCGGAATCTCATGGGGGAGCAATACATCTACAACCCCATATCGAACAATAGGATATCCAAACACACAGAGGACACATCTCGACCCTGGGATTACATCAGGGAGCTCAATCTCAACCGGAAACCGCATAGGGTTATCTCAACCCATCCTATTGCCTATTGATCTTCCCATTAATGACCCTGAATAGTTAAGTGGTAGAACACCTGCATCATAATCCACTTGGGTGGTACACCCTAAGTACACTCTCAACTCGTAGGCCAAACGAGGAGTGGTATTCCCGACAAGCCCTGCTTGTGGGTATGATGCCAACTAGGGTATAATCTACCAAGACCAGACAGGGGAGTAGCATTCTTCGACCCTATGAAGATAGGGGAGCAACATCTCTAACCCTATGGGTAACAAATAGGGGTCATACCCTATTGTCCAGAGTTCCCTCAACCCCAGGAGCCCTCTATCTCAATTCCTCACCCTGGGAGCTCAAATAGGGAGGAAGAGTTGGCTCAATGTCCTCGATCAGCACTACACTCATCATACTCAAATCTGGTATTTGCTTGTCTCAATAGCAATTGTTTCTTGTTCATACAGGACATCAAATCTAATATCATGTTAGAATATAAATAATCATATAAATCACAAAAGGATACCATAATCATCCTCCCTCTTAAGGAGGTGTCAATCACAAGCCTAAGCTTGTCTCGAATAGCTATACTATCTCAAAATATGGGAGTATCTCAGTCCCCCAAATATATATATGGGATTATCTGTCATCAAATGTATCCATGTCATATTCAGATCCTGATCAAACAGATCTCTAAGGAGCTTCTACATCCTACCTCACAGCTAGCCATGTTAGCAACATCATACTCGATCTCGATCGAGTGTAAAGCTATGGACCTGTCATCAATAATATCATGACATATCTCATATTAAGGCAACACTCATAAGTGCTCATCAATGATGATCTCTATTAACAACAATACATCCATGTAGTCACATATCATAAGAGAAACATCTCAGCCTCAAAGGTAGAACATCTCATGCAAATAATTCAAAGGATGTTCGGCGGTAACTCTATGTGAATGAAGCAACTCAATCATGAATTTATTTAGGTTCTATGCACATCTAGTATATATATATATGTTCAAAGAAAGAATATTAATGCTTCAATCAACTGTCGGTTTCCAAGTCAAGTTTAACATTTTGTAATTCAATCAGAGTATCCAAGGATTTGCATTTCCATTATTCAAAAACATTTTTCAATAGCTTTGCAATATAGAATTTCTCGATTCATCATGCCATGATACATTATTTCGAGCTTCAGAAGCCATCTCCCTCTTACTTAGTTCATCAGAGGCTCATCACCTGTCAATAGTAGACATCAGTATGTAAAACCAAAACCATAATCAAATCAAAGCCATACCTTGGAACTCATCATCTTGACTTTATCAGATAACTATCAAATATGGACATATCTGGATCGGGGAGCTTGCTTCATGCAATGCTCTCTGCAAGCATAATGCCTTACTAAGCCAACATAATCAGCCTTGTTGTCACACAGAGTGTCTAGGCACTGCGACAATGCTCACATCAGGGGCTGTCACCCTGATCCCCAATCTCTCTGTTTAAGCCGTCTCCCTATAGCTAGACCCCATGGGATAAAAGAGAACCAACTGGGAATCAGCGAGTTTGGGAGACACAACGAGGCAATCAAATACTTGATTAAGGCTTAGCAAGATTTAAAACTTGATTAGATTTTAAATAATTAACACCAATGCCTTAAGGAGTCAATGATTATCAACTGTTGCTTAGGAAATGATTAATGATTGCCTGAGAATATTTGCCAATCGAGCATAAAAAGAAAACTCAAGCAATAATTATCAATTTCAATAAATGCACAAATGCACAATGCTTTAAATTCCAAAAGATATAAGAATCTTAATCAACCACGAAATTTAACAATCCACCAATTTTGATCCTAGAACTAAAAGATGTATGCTTAAAGAACCAAATCGTTATATAAACATTTAAGCGCATTTAACTATAGAAAAGTAAACCATAAAAGTTCAACTTTCAAATTTTAGCCTTAGCACAAGAAGAAGAAAAAAATTCACAACTTAATTATTCCTTTTAAGTGAATTTCTTTTAAATCTTCAAAGCTAAAATTTATTTTTTTTTGAAACCTCAAAATTTAAAATCATAAATCAATAAAAAAGAAATAAAAAAAGAAAATCAACTCAAATAAAAAAATCAAAGCAAAATCGATTTTTTGTTTTTTTATTTTTGTTAAAACTAATGAATATATACATAAAATTGAAACAAAACCGAAAGAGCTAACTAAACTTACCATACAAGCTAAAATCGAAATCTATCGAAACCCAACCTAACCCTAAGTCTAACCATTGTTGACATTTAATAAAATAAATAAAAAGATATGTACCCTAACTATCAAACGCATACAATTAAAAAGAAATTGAATAGTTCTGAATGTGTTTATGCTTGCAGGTTCGAAGAAGGGTTGACAGCAGCAGCGAAGAAGGGTTGTCGGCAACAGCGTGACGAAGATGGGCAATGATGAGGGATGGCAGCACGAAGGGATGGTAGCATGAAGGGATGGCAGCAAGTCTACGTGCGTGAGGAGCAGAGATCGACGGAATGGAGAAGGGACGAGGTATGGAGCTGCGTGGAGGGGCTTCTTGGCAACGAAGGAATGCACGGAATGAGAGCCGAGGTATAATGATGCGTAAAAGGATGTCGGCTGCAGCAGCGTAGGGTCAGGCAGCAGATAATGGAGGTCCAGTTTTCTGTGATGAAGGTTAGGCAGCAATCGAGGAGATGGCAGTGAGGGAGTTTTGGTTAAACGCCGGCAGTGTCAAGGGTAGGATTTGATGATTGCGTGAGGGAATAGGGACCTCAACGTTCGGTCTTTCACTTGTTTACGCAGGTTAATGGAGCTGAAGGATACAAAGGGTAGAAGGATGCTGCGGGCAGGAACGAGAGAAGGAACCACAGATTTAGGTAGAGGAGAAATGATGCGGACTGCGTGCAGATTTAGCAGCAAATGAAGGGATAGCGTGGAGGAACAGAGGATACTCGGATTTGAGAAACAAGACAGCAGGGTCTGCAGAGTATGGCAGAGAAAGGAATGGCTGACAGAATATGGGGTTTGAGGATGAGCAAAACGCAAGGATAGCGGAATGAGGGTTGCACGCAAAGAAAGGAGAATCGTGGGAGTGTTGTAGCAACGTGAGGTGTGGAAAGAGTGGTAATACAGCAATCCCACAACCTGCTTAAAAATTTCGAAAATTTTCCTGTAACACAATGAAACCCCGAGCAGTAGAACTGTACACCTACAAAAAACTAGTTCAGAGGCCAAATCTTACCCTCCAGGGCCTAGATCTAGCTTCAAGATTGAACCTCACCTTCAGATCTGCAACCTTCAATGATAAAAAATGCCCAGAAACAATATATGCAAAGATGAAACTAGAAACCCTAAAAACCAGCTAAATAATTACAATATCCACAAGTTAAAGGCTTTAAGCAGCTAGATCTGTCATTATGCCACACATATATTTTTAAAATTTTGAATTTAAGATGAGGTGCTTCAAAAAACCCTTCATGCATCCACAACAGAAATTCTAATGATAAGCCCGGGATTAAAACCAACTGGGCTCTTCAGAAAATACTATCTGGGAGTTGACTGGTCCAACTGAAGACTTCCCCGAACGCTCGGTGATCTCAAAATCAAGGATTTCCTGCACAACTTAATTCAACCATTGACATAGAGAGAGAAAATGACAATAAAATTCAGATGTAATGGAGATACCTGCCATTATATTCAGAAATTAAACTATCATTCAAACCCTAGTGACCAAACAAGATACCTGTGCTTAAATCACTCTTCAATAAACTATCAACAATGGCTGAAAATAAATCTATGCATGAAAATAAAACATTTTACAGCATTTCCATGAAGAGTAACACCAGCAGAGATTAACCCCAATGTCTTTATTTATTGCACATGAAAAATGATTACAAGAGAGCTTTCACTTAGCACACGACTCAAAGGTCGAATGATCTCAAATGACAACTGACCCCCTATTTAAAGATAAATTTCCCAACGACTAGTTCGAGTGATCCTTGTCAAAGTGATCTCGATCGTTGATGAGATCAAAATTTCTTTTAATCTCATCTGTCGAAATTTTAAATTATTGAGGAAATTCGAAATTATCAATTAAATGCATTTTAATTAATTCAAAAATTAAATTTTTGAATTAATTTCCTCAAAATTTTGACTTTGACTTAACCCTAGGGACCTAAGACATAAAATTTAACAAAATAATCAGATAATCTTAGTCCCTGGACCAGTGAAGATTTAATTTTTTTAAAGGATCCGTGAATTTTACCTTTGAAAAATTTAAAATTACCTAGGACCTATGACTTACGAGGGGATAAATTATTTTTCTAACCCTTAAGACATTTTACATCATGATTTTTACATTTTTACATCTCAAGGGGGAAAACCCATTTGATATAGACCCTCATAGACTACCCAGTGCTGTGACACAAACATAATCTAACAGATCAAGCAATTTGTAAATAAATAACCTAACCAAATATTTAGGATTATTCCCAAATCACTTTTACATAGACTCGATCTAACACACTAGGACTCCCCTAAGATTCTAATTACAAAATCCATTCCGGCTTTGGGGTAAGGCTGAAGGAAAACTCTGCCGATCATGGATCGGTGAGACGAAAAACCTTCCGGAACATAGATCGTCACTAGAAAGTTAGGTTTACCTAGGCAATTACATACATGACATGGATCTACCAAGATTATTTACAATTTACATATGCAGACTAGGTTTACAAACAACATAATCAGGCTGATGATGATAGTCGAATGGCACGGACACGTTGATCAAGCGACATCCCTTTTACGAAAAAATGGGGTGTACTACTATGGCTTGTTGACACGTAGTGGTCAACATCTGGCTCTACTTGGGGAGACATTGCTACACTGTAGGAATGTGAGAATCCAAAATCTGCATCCACGCAACACACAACAAAACATAAATAGCGTCCATCCAAAAATCATAATATAACATTAAGCACAAGAAAGATATAAGCTCTTCATTTATTAACTATCTAGTAACATGAAAAGTAAATCTAATCCTAAAACAGAAATGAAATGCTGAAAAGACAAGGAGTAGAGTTAGAAATACAATACAGAGGATGCCCCATGACATCAGATGTCATCTTTGAAGAATAGCTTGGGCATTTGGCCATTTGCATGTAAATCAAGTGGTTCGCTATCCAATCTGCTCAAGTGGAATGAGTTCGGTCCAGCAATGTCCTGGATAATGTATGGTCACAACCTTAAGCTGTCAAATTTCTTGTGTTTTCCTGGTTTTTCATTCTTGCGATCCCAAAGGAGCACCATATCTCCAACTTGCAAAGATCTAGATCGAGATGATTTATCAAAGCTTTTCTTAATGTTAGATTGACTCTTACATATATTATCAAAAGTTGTCCTACGAGCTTCATCTAACTCCACAATCTGATCAATTCTATTTTGAACAACATCTTTATTAGTAGAAAAATGCTGAAGGAGTTGATAAGCTGGCAATTTCAAGTGCACAGGTAAAGTTACATCCAAGCCATAAACTAATTCAAAGGGACTTTTACCAGTAGCTATCTTTTTAGTAATCCTATCTGCCCATAAAACATACTTGATTTTGCTATCCCAAGATCTTTTATTATCTCCTACTATCTTCTTGATAATGGTTCTGAGATTTTTATTACTTGACTCAGCAAGACCATTACCCTGAGGATAGTAATTTGATGAATGAGATAAGACAATGCCATATTTGAAACAAAAATATGAAAATTCTGAAGAACTAAAAGCCTTGGCATTGTCAATAGTGATCTTAGCAGGGACACCAAATCTAGTAATGATATTATTTTCAATGAAATCCATAATGACCTTTTCAGTGGCATTCTTAGTAGGAATGGCTTCAACCCATTTAGTGAAGTAATCAGTAGCAGTGAAAATCCATGAGTAGCCATTGCTAGAATTTTCATGAAACTTCCCGATGAAATCCAGACCCCAATGCTGAAAAGGTGCCTCCACAATGACAGGTTGTAAGGGCAGGGCAACAAGCTTCTGTTTCCCAGTGAACAGTTGGCAGGCTTGACAACTTCTAACAAACTTATGCACATCAGAGAAAATCGAGGGCCAATAATAACCAGCTCTCAAAATTTTGTGGGCAGTAGTTCTAGCAGCATAATGACCACCACAAAATCCTGAATGAAACTCAGAAACTAACTTTTTGGACTCAATTTCATCAACACACCTAAGTATAATGCCCTCAGGATTTCTCCATCCAAGGCCATCCTTCATGAGGCAATACTTAGCAGCTTCTAATCTAAGAGCCCTTCTCTTATGAGCGACTAAATAGTTAGGACATGTAAGATTTATCAAGTAATAAATAATGTCCTTGTACCACTCATGCTCTCCTAATCTCTGCAGCTCAAGCGAAGATGAATCATTAAGACAAATCAAACCAAGAGCTTTTTCATTACCTTCGGTCATCATTTGAGCCAAGCCTTGGCCTTTGACTAACTTGGTTGGTCTAATCTCTAAATCATATTCCTGTATTTTAGTAACCCACCTAGCACGAGTCCCTAAGCAATTAGTTTGAGTTAATATATCCTTAATAGCAGAATGTGGGACAAAAGCAATGATTTTGGAATAACCCACATAAGTCTTGAAATGCTTAAGAGATTTGACTAAGGCATAGGCTTGCTTTTCCATGGTATTGTACTTTAATTCAGAATTTTGAAGCGCTCTACTCATGAAAGCAATAGGCTGCTCGTGACCATCTTTATTTTTCTGCAATAAGACACCAACAATGGTATCCTCGGAAGTGAAAGAGAAAATCATGAAATCCTTAGAGTAATCGGGACTAACTAAAACAAGGGCTCTAGCAATAGCGCCTTTGATTTCCTGAAAAGCCTTTTTGCTGTCTTCTTGCCAAACAAATTTTACATCTTTCTTCAGAAGAATTTGAATACTTAGCTACTTCTGCATAATTTGGAATGAATCTTCTAAGAAAATTTGTTTTTCCAAGAAAAGACTGAAGAGATTTAAGATTATGGGGAAGAGGAATCTTTTGGATTGCCTCAACTCTTTCAGGATCAATCTTGATTCCATCTTTAGAAATGATGTGACCAAGTAAAACAGACTTAGCCGGATTTAAAGAAATCCCGTACTCTCTACATCTATCAAAGACTTGCCTAAGATGACTTATATGACTAATACCATCCTTAGAAAAAACAGTAAGATCATCTTGATAAATTTCTACAAATTTCCCAATTAAACCGTTGAAGGCATAATCCATAGCCCTTTGAAATGTAGCCCCAGCGTTGGTTAATCCAAACAGCATTCTAATGTATTCGAAAGTACCCCATGGTGTGGTGAATGTAGTTCTGTGACGATCCTCCTTAACCCATACCTGATTATATCCAGAAAAACCATCTACCAATGACATCATTCCAGAACCAATTACTCTTTGTAACATAGTCTCCATGTTTGGCAAAGGGTAATTATTTTTCTTACATGCTAGATTAAGGTTTCGAAAATCGACACAAAGCCTTATTGTACCATTCTTTTTCCTAACAATCACCAGGTTGGAACACCATGTTGAACGCCTCGTTTGAGCAATAATTCCTGCTGCAAGCATCTTCGAAAGCTCTTTTTGAACCAAAGGGGCTAACTTAGGATTAATCTGTCGAAGCTTCTGGCAAAGGGGTTTAGCATTTTCATCTTTCAAAGGGATAGTGTGTTCCATGACATCCTCCCTGTTGTCGCGCGGATTGACACGACAACGCTCAGATCGAGGGCTGTCACTCTGATCCCCGATCTCTCCGTTTAAGCCTGTCTCCCACGGCTAAGGGGGGTAGACCCTGAACAGAGAAGGACGACCAACTGCAAACCAGTTGGTTTGGGAGACACGGGAGGACAAAGCACTTGATAGATTTTATTTAATTTAACGGACCAGTGCCTTGTGGAGTTAATGCTTGAACGATTGACAATCAGATGCTGCAGAGATGTAAAATGTGCACAGTAATAACTTCGAAAGATATCCAGTTAATTCTCGATCTTTTCGACGATGATCTGACAATCTAAAAATAAGCGTCAAAAGATATACATTCATGCCAGATAAACATCTATCTCGAAAATCTGTCTACGAAAATTTTTTTATTTTAATTTATTTTATTTTATTATTTCTTTTTTTTTT